>JAODOY010000758.1:0-13438 GCA_025399855.1 Forbesichthys papilliferus | reverse complement strand
AAACGTTTGTAACAAATGTTATCAGAAAGATAATTAGAAAACTTGAAATCATGTTCCCCTTGGAGTCCAGACTCCCTCGTTAATAACAGCAACAGTAAAGAACAGTGGTGCAGTAATTACCCCATACATTTGCTACTATACAACTACAGGTACATATACTTTAGATAATTAGATAGGCAAAATAGTATTCAGGTCTTTATGTGAAAGAATCTCAATGAGACATGCTGTAATGCTTCACTCACGTGTACACAAGACAAGGGAAGAAACGTACAGAAGTTTAATACCGAAAATCACAAAGATACAACACTGAAACCATACATAGTAATGCTCAAACAATAACCTGCAAAGGGGAATGAAACGTCAACTCAATATAAGCATACAGACTAATCCTGAAACACAAAACAAGTGTGGAAACGAAACACAAACAGGAGGACTGGAGAAGGGAAGGGCTGCCACGACACTCTGAACGGCAGTTAGCACCCCGACGTGGCAGCACGCTGGCGAGAGGACGATCTGATCACACCCTCGGACCCGGGTGTGACAGTACCCCTCCCCCACCCCCATCCTCCTAGGCTCGGCTCCAGACGTGGAGGCCTAGGTGCTGGCCAATCCGGGCGGTGGGCGTGGAAATCAGGCTTCAGCTGGGCATCCAGGAACTCCGCCGCCCGGACCAAGATGCGCTTCTCAGGGCCATATCCCACCCAATGCACCAGACACTGGATCTGCTGCCCTCGCCGGAAGTCCACAGTATACGCAGGACCCGCAGCCACCTTCAGAGGTGGCGGCAGAGCGGCAGAGAAAGCATCTGCACCCAGAGGGCCTGAGGAGGGAGACATGAAAGGTGTTCGGTCATGAGGAGGAGTCAGCTCCAAGGTGACAGACACATCATTGAGTCTACACAGTACATACCAGGGAGACAACTTACGACTAGGGACACAGAGTGGGAGTCCAGAGCTGACAGCCACACTTGGTTGCCCAGTTGGTAGTTTGGAGTGGGTGACATCTTCCTGTCGGCCCACCACCGGCCCACTCTCCTTCTGCATCATGACAGCTTGGCACAAGTGGCGGCGGGCTCTCGCCCAAACCCTCTCAGTACGTAGGAACCAGCCCTACTGGATTCCGGATTCTGGTCGTCGGTCAGCATCAATCAATAAATCAATCATTCAATTTCATTTATAGTGCTGAATCACAATGCAACATGGTCCCAATGCACTTTACAATTAAAAATAATACAATCATACTAGCAAATACAATAATACAATTAAAAGGAAAGAAACTCAGTAAAAATAAATGCAAAAAGGAATGACTACATTATAAACATCAATGTTACAGGGTGTAAAAAGGTGATGGCCTGTTCTAGGGTGTGCTGTAATGTAGTTAATAGTATGTTTTCAGTCTTGATTTAAATGTTTGGATAAACATGCTTCTATATGATGCATGTTCTGACGAAATGTTCCCAAGCGCCCTCCAACCAGTGCCTCCACTCCTCCAAAGGCAACTTCACCGCCAACAGTTTCCGTACGTGGACGACAGCTTCTTGAAAAAGTAGGGGCAGGGATGGAGCTTAGGCGGTGTTCCCTGGCGCTGGGAGAGCACCATGATAGGTGACAGCAAACTATTTTGTAATTTCCTTTTGCTGCTGTTAGCATACATTAGCATAATGCATTGATTGCATTGCCAGATGGAGAGATGTGTGATAGACATTACGCGCAGCCAGGGCACGAGTGTATCTGCATCTGCGCATTGGTGCTTGTTTGAGAGAGAGAGAGAGGGGCAGAGAAGTAAAGGTGATTCGGATCACAGCAATTCGGCAAGCTTTTAATGGTTAGTAGATAGTAGATAGACAGGAAAATAAGTGTTTAAACCTCAAAATTTTCTGGGGCAGGACACCCAGACCCCCCGCATTATAATGCCCCCCTCATGTTGAAGTCACTCCTACACCCTTTATGGAACCATCTAAATAATGAACTCATTTAGTTTTTTGTGGCCCCTTACTCTAATTAGAAGGGCTTAGTGATGTTTCATATGTCATGTTTGTCCTCAACTGGTCTTTGAAGCAATCAGGGAACAAGCTGATTCATGCTCAAACACCATCCAAATACTTCTAATATGAGGACCAGCATTAACATCAATGTTCTCCACAGTCTGAGCAAGGGAAGAACATTTTGGTCAAACATCCATCAAAGAGGTTTACCTTGTTAGAGGCCAGGTGGAAGTTCAGAAGTTACCGTTGTATGCTTTAAAAGTTTAGTGTGCTACTGTATCAGTGCAGTGCTCACGTAAATGCACGTCACAGAATGCCACAATAATCTAGCATGCGCCTTTGTATTTGATTACCAGAGAAGAAGGAAGGGATGCACAAAAAGTACTCTCTCTCCAGTCGACAGCACTGACAGTCACACACTGGGAATCAAATCTCCTCTGTGTTGTGTGGTGTGTGTGTGTGTGCATGAGTAAACACTTTCTTTAGCTAAACAAGCTCAGGCTGAGACACCCACGCACACATATGCACATATTCCCAAAGAGATTTCCTGACACAAACCCAGCACTAGCATTTAATATAATAGGAGACTGGGGATTTCTCCCCCACTGCTCAAATGGAGTGGAACATCTGCTCCCTCCAGCACTTTGTTCCAGAAAAGTGTGTGTGTGTGTGTGTGTGTGTGCGTGCGTGCATGCGTGTGTTTGTGTGTATTGTACACGTGTGTGTGTGTGCGTGAGGGGGGGGTCTGTCCGCTCATCTTCCCCAGCCTCAGGGCCCTTGGTAGGGGCAGGGAACGGGGGATGGAAGGGTCCCGTCAGTGGAGACACAAATAATGGGATTCCTCAGCACGGTTAAAAGGGAGTTTATCCTCATTAGGTGTGTGTATGGTGACAGCTTTGGTTAGGTTAGGTGTTTCAGGTGTGTGTGTGTGTGTGTGTGTGTGTGTGTGTGTGTGTGTGTGTGTGTGTGTGTGTGTGTTTCCCAGTGAAGTCAAGTCTTCAACAGTCTCCAGTCACTTAGTAAGTCTCCAAGGCCCAGAGCGATGTACCACAATTAACCATTGACATGGGGGCAGGCAGAGGCTTGGTGACTAGTAGGAAAGGACAGGAGAACAGAGAGAGGAGGGGAATTAGAAGAGACAGACAATCTTCCAGCGGCAGCCCCAATCAGTGACGTTCAGGGGCTGTCCAACCCTGTTAAGTGCCGGGTCACTAAAGACCAAAGATCTCTAGGCAACAAGAAGACAGTAGACGCTAGAAAGTTTGTCGGTCAACACAATGGGATACTTCGCTTTCTATTGTCTTCATTTGAACTTTGCTGCAGAACCAAGTTCCTGTGTTGTGTTGTAAAGTGGGACTTCAAAGCTGATAGTTGCTTAACTTTGTTAAGTTGATTGCAGAAGTTTGGTCTGTTGTGTTTTTTGTTGTTTTGTTGTGGGCATGGGGTCTCTTGGGACCAAATGTGAATGGCTGTCAGGAAGGTTGAATAGAAATAAGCGCAGATGTGCAAAGACACACACACACACACACACACACACAAACACACACACACACCTCTTATTTGCTGTTAATGGTGCAGTGTTCAGGATTAATGCTTGTGGGCAAGGCAGTGGCGCTGTGGTCCAGATCCCATCTGGGCGCAGCCGTCGCCACAATAGGCGTCAGTGGCACTCTGCTCCATTCAATTTAAATGGAGCTATGAGCAACTGGCTCAATCTGCCATTATGGTTCTGCTAGACTACCACCGCAATGCAAACAAAGGCAATATCCGACATTACAGCAAATGGGATTCTGTGGCATTTCAGTAGAAGCCATAATAGAAAAGCAATGCTAGAGCATTAAACAAAGCCATATAAAGAGGTTCAATCAAAGGTGATATAGCCACATGCAGGGGGTCTATCTCTCCAAATTGCACGATAATACAGTGTTATACTCTCTCAAACCACTGTGGAAGTCCAAATCAAGAAATTGGATTATGGTACATGTGCTATTGTAGTTTGATGGTGGTGCTTGGTCTGATCAAACACAGACACATTTGGAGGAAATAAATAAAACCACGGCTTCATTACAAGCCTTATTTGAGTTACATTCATAATTAGAAAATCACATGTCGGTTTAGTTTTGTAATTGACATTCTCAGTAACATTGATTCAATTATTCCATGAAGATGTGGCTTAACATACCTCATATAACTAATGGAGAGCAATTTAACACATAAATTGGTACAGTATGTGCTCTACAAACCAGCATTTATCAACACACTGATTTTCACAAAACACAAACCTACACATTGTGTTGCCGTGAAATTCTACTGTTTGACTTCTTTGTATTCATTTTTACTTTGAGGACCCAAAATGTCTGTCAATGGATCCGCAATTGCATGTGGACCCAGTTCATTTGGGCCCACACAGAGTAAGGCTGACAACCTGATATGCAGCCCACTGCTGTCCCCCGAGCTTGGGTTATGTTTAATTAATAAGCAGGCACTTAGCGTGCTAGCCGCAAGAGGGTCCTTGCTGTCACACTCCCAAAGGTGGGGGTCCTAAATTAGTCATTAGACACTCACAGACATATAGCTCTCTCACTTACACACACACACACACACACACACACACACACACACACACACACACACACACACACACACACACACACACACACACACCGTATGGCCTATCTCAGCAGTGTGTGTGTGTGTGTGTTTGTGGGGAGTGCCAGGGTCCGGGTTTTGTGCTAATGGAGTTTTAATGACACCTCCTCCTGCCTAATCACCTGTTCTGGAAGCTTGCAGCGTTCCAGGTAACCCACACGCCAGAGAGAGGATTGGTTTTAATGTGTCTTGTTCGCATATACACACTCATTTGCCTGCCCAATTATTCCATAAGGCTCCAGCCTACCTCAGCGCTTGCTACCCTACTATTGCAATTTGCCCAGGTGGAGGATAGGTGTAATTATAATCTAAAATCAGCTCATTTACATCAACACATCAGTGTGGAAATGGAGGCGTTTGCCCCCCATCCCAGCACACACACCCCGCCTGTGTTTGCATATGGTGAATTGGAACAATAGAGGTTGAGGGTTGATTCCCTGTTGAACACACACGCACACGCACGCACACACACATGCTATTAGTAAAGGCCTATTAAATTTACATTTAAGGCATTTGGCAGATGCTTTTATCTAAAGCCACTTACATGTAGTACATTTGTCACAAGGTCATATGCCAGCAATTGTAAGCAACCAATATTATATTAAAATAATTCCAGCATCTTGTCATGTGTCTACTAACATATCAATATAGCATTCAATCAAACAAACTGTTTAAACATATGAGTAAACAGCCATGACTTTGCACAACACACAGAAAAGCATCACGATGGTGTGTGTGTGTTAGAGAGAGGGGGGGGGGGGAGATGTCCATATCTTCTTCCTGCAGTAGAAAAAGGAGCTCTAATTTGGACTAATGGAGGTGGTCTGTGGCAGCCTGTCTGCTACCCAGTGCTTAGAAGAGATTGAGATGGAGGAGACATGAAAAAGCATCAGGTGTTGTTGGATGAGTTGTACAGTTTGTTGAAGGAGGATTAGGTACTCACCGTTAGGGATGCAGCGATTAACCGGTTTCACTAATAACCTGGATTAAAAACGTTATGGTTTCATAACCGTTAAGGCTCAGCTACACAGTTTTCTTTTCTCACTCAAAATAGGGACATTTTGGTTGCACTGTAAGGACATTCAAACAAACATTGCCAGGCGCAATCTGCAGATTGCAAACGGAACAAAGACAAAGTTATATTTGGAGTGTGCATGTGCAGTGCAGCAAATGCTGTCATGAGAGCAACATCATTAAATGTGATTACTCTGTGTTCATTTAGTTGTGGTGCTGCGTCACGGCAGAATAATTGACGCCACACCAAAACAAACTGGCTGGTAACTACCTATATCTATCTAACATAGTTTCAGTAAAACTGTAAAGAACAGACAGAGAATGTCTCCATTTGAGACAGCTCTGACTGTTAATTTAGATAATTTAGCTCTCTGAAGCTGCAGGTTTTAAGTTTCACTTAAGTCACTTCAGGAGTACATGACGAACTGCAAGGAAGATAGCCTGCCTTAGCTATAGCCAACTAGTTGAGCTACTAGGCTTGTAGATACCGTAGAAAGCTACATCATTTAGTTCTATTATATTGCTGTAGCACCTTTTACAATTAGAGGGCCTACATGCACGTGTATCGCCCCCAGCCACAGCAATGAAACAAGCTGGTAACTTAGGGTGCACTCACACTAGGCCCAGTTGCCTTGAACCATGCCCGAGCACGATTATCCCCCCTCCCCACTCACCCGCTGGCCTGCACTCAATTAATTTTGGTTTCAGGACAATTATTTTTTCCACATAATCGTCCCACTGGAATATGTCCTTGATGTCTGATGAGCTACCAGGTACCTTCAGATACTGAGCACGCCGTTTTTTCAGTTTTTGCCAACACTGCTCACGTGATTTATTGATACCCACGAGTAAGTAGATAGTTCTTGTGTGTTGTATCCAGTTGCTCCTAAATACTCTCGTCTGCCCTAATCCAATAAACATTGCACTTCTGCCATAGACCAAAGTGTTCCCTTTGCCACCATACTGTTTGTAATGAAACAACTGTCACGTCGATGACTTCAGTTCCGTCCTTGTGCACGTTTGCGATCACACTGATGCGTACCGCGCCCAGTCCAACCAAACCGTGCCCTGGCCCACCTCTTTCAAGTGGGCCACGACACGGTCACTTTGGTTGGGCACGATATAACTGGGCCAAGTGTGAGTACTGTACTAACGTCAAATCTGCCTGAATTATATTATACTTTCTTTGGTTCACTAACTTTAATAGCCCAACAGTAGGCCTAAGGTCACTTGTCAGGTCATCATTTCTGACTTCAACTCACGATCAAAAAGTGCAGAGGATACAGCAACGATTTCTAAATTGTTTAAACAGAGTCCACTGTGACCAATTGTTTTCTTTAAATACACTCTAAATTACAGTGATCGTTCTGGCATTCCAGCAGCACAGCTATGCGCATTTAAAGACCATCAACAAAGTACACTGTTGTGGAGAACAGATTATTTGAAACGGTTAAATATCTATTTTAAATACAGCTATATTTTCTACACATACCATGACCTTCCAGACATCAAAATGCAATACATTATTAAGGGTATTTTCTGGGGCATGAGGGATTTATTTTAAGTTTATGCTTTTAAGAAATTACACCAGAACCACTGTTTTTAGTAGTCCAGGGGAAGTTCTGTAGAACCCCCTAATAATAGGGGGACGCCTGGGCATACCCATTAACCTTTCCCCCCACAGATTAGTAGCAATGTCTTTTTCCAGACTGAGGAAACAATCAATGAAGTAGCAGTGAGTTAAGAGTTGGGCCATTTGCAGCAAAGCAGGAGAAAGGTAATTAGATTGCTCTCCTAAACAGCATTGCTAGTGTTGTGAAATTCATGCATAATAATCATGAAACCGTGATTATTCCTCAGACTATAATCGTACCATCAAAATGTCTAATTGTTACATCCCTACACACCGTTCTATACTTTATTTCTTACTTGATTGAGGCATAAGGAAGTGGTTCTCCAAAGGTTGGAAGCAGAACTGTGCAGGACTGTTTGGGCAATTACAGGCTCCTTGATTGGCATCTCCCTTGCCTGTGTTGACAAGTGACAGCTTATGATAACCATGCACCATTGCCCTGTCCATCGTCAACCATGGTATTTGGGTTGACCCAAATGCAATTTTTTAAGCTTAGAAGTTTCAGTAGTAATCATTAGCAAAATGACGAAGCTTCGTTTGCGATGGGTGTATCGCCACTAGCTCAGCACATCACTGCCACAAGATTTTGGTCTATTTTTTTCTAACCCAGTTGAGAACAACTTCTACATATGGCGTAAGTGTTCACAGCAATCAAATACACATAAACTGAACCCTTTGAATTCAAATGTGTGTAGAAAAAATAATCATCTGCAAAAATCAGTGATGAGATCCCCAGGTCACCGAACCGCAACCCCTCCCCACCACGACTACGCCTCGATATCCTGTCCATGAATATCACAAACAGGATTGGTGATAAAGCACAGCCCTGGCAGAGACCAACCCCCACCTGAAACAAGTCCGACTTACTGCCGAGAATCCGTACACAGCTCACACTTTGGGCATACTCCTGCAGCACCTCCCACAGTATCTCCCGGGGGACCCGGTCATACGCCTTCTCCAGTTCCACAAAACACATGTAGACCGGAACAGCATACCCCCAGGCCCCCTCCAGGATCCTTGCAAGAGTAAAGAGCTTGTCCGTTGTCTCACCTTGTTTATGTTTACTGGTCGAGGATTCAGTATTGAAGGTTCTGGGAGGTGTGTCGTGAATTGGGTTATTTTGTGCTTTCGTGGTGTCGTCTCCGGGGTTCTGCTTATGGTGGTGCATGGTTGGTGGCTGGATTATGGGTGGGTGTGTGCCCTGGCCTGCAGTGCCTGGGGGTTTAGCTGAGGGGAGCTGATCTATTAAGTCACCAGCCCAGTGTCTGTGTTCGGTGATGTGCTCCTGGTGCCACATCCTTCAGGGTCTAGTGTATGTTGGTGTGTAGGCTCGTTCTGTCAATATCTTCAGGGTTCCATTTACTGACTGAGATTGAGGTGGCTGGGGAGCGGGTCTGGGGTCCCTGGTGGTTTGATGAGTGTAACGAGTGGTGGTATTACTTTTTACTTTTTTTTATATATTGTATTGTTTTTACTCATTTTGTATTGTTTTTAATGACGTTGTAGTGTGAAGCACTTTGTGTTACATGAATTTGTATGAAAAGTGCTATATAAATAAAGATTGATTGATTGTTGTTCTTCAATCTGACAATCGACCAAACACCAGCACCATAGAGTAGAATTTACCAGGGAGCCTGAGTAGTGTGATACTGAGTAGTGTGATTTAGTTAACTCATTCTTAGAAATTGGGATCTGTGCTAACGTTAGTGTGCAGTGACTGAGATAAACTAGCTGTACAGTAACTCCATGAGTTTCACTCTTGGAGTATGATAGGTGGAAATAACACAAATTGTAGATATAAAATGATCAAATCACTTATATATTTATCTATTTATTTACAACTTATTATTTTTCAATTTGCACACATCATCTGAATTTTTATCAGTTAATTTATGTTCCTTCCGCTTCCACCCCTCATAGTGGTGGAGGGGCATTCCATGGTTGTTGATACCGTACAGCAAAAATATGATCTATTGATGAATACCTTCTTGAATATACAGTTTCCTGAGCAAAATATATTTGTTATAAGATAGCAGCTCAAAAATTCTCAAAAAAAGTTGTGTGTGTTTATGTGTGTTTGCTGCGAACGCTTACGTCATATGCAGAAGTTGTCTCAACTGGGTTGAAAAAAAATAAACCCCTTCGGGTCTCATACTGAACAGACTAACTTAATCCCTTACAGCACGATGACACAGCACGTTAACAGCCAACACAATACCGTTGGAGCAACGTACTGTAGCACACTACCTGATCAAAATTTTAAATATAATTTAAATAGACTGTCAGACTAATTTCACTGATTTGAACAAATAATGGAAATATAACCTACAAACATATAGGCCTGTTACGCCCCAGCCTTGGTTAACCAGAAGGCAACATAAAATCTATCCCGTTTCCCCGCCCCCAAGTACGACCAGTGCAACAGTGGATGTCAGTCCAAGGATATAGCTTTTATTCATCCAAATGGTAGAATGACGTCGGGAAACCACCCCCCTGGGAAGAGGGCCTCTAACCCCCAGGTCTTCAAACCCACTTTTTCTTACTTTTTAAGAGGGCCTCCAACCCCCAGATCTTCCAACCCACTTTTTCGTAATTTTTAAGAGGGCCTTAAAAATAACGTTTTTCATGTTAGTACAGAGACAGCACCACCCCTAGGCAGGGAGGGAAAACACACCATTAACCCATGGGTCATAACAGGCCCTATATGCTACATGATACAAAGTTGCACGGTGTGTGGTAACTTTGGTAACAAGCTAATGTAGGCTACTGACTGCTTCTGTAGCATATCTGTTATGCTTCTTTCTTTAATAAAATAAAGAAGGGCCGGCTGCTTGTACAGTTATACAAGCGTTATTTTGTGCTGTTATAGTCTACTGAACATCAGCACAGCTCAGCTGTGAGGAGGGGTGCGGGGCACGGACACGGACAGACACGAGTCGATATTAAACAAAACTCATACCCAACCTAAGATCCCAACTAACTTGTGCACATACATCTACATACATAGCAACATACTGGTACTTAAAATTGTAGGTAACTAGGTATTGTACTCACCTACTGTTTATCTATCATATAATCCATAAAATCCAACATTCAATAATGATCCAAAACAATAATGTGTTAAGTGTTGAAAACACTCAATGACATCTTACATTGTTAATACACATACAGTATATAAAGACAATGACATTTGCAGGAGCATAAAACATTTGCAGGAGCACACATTTCTGAAATATACTGTAGGATACAAATAAATAAACAATGAGTGTGAAGAATAAACACATCAGATGTTTTGGGAGGTATGATGGCCTATAGCCAAAAGCTGCAACAGTCAGAACAGTCAGGTTGGTAAACAGTCGTTAGAATTTTAATTTTAAATAATTATACACGATGCCCTTGAACTGCCAGACAAGGACCACGAGGGGCAACACGTCGACCAAAAAGAGCAATAGGACACATGTCACCATGTGCCAGTCCTTGGCCAGATCCAGAGATATACGGGCTGTGAGATGGTGTAGAGTAGACACCGCCAACCCCAGGTCATCACATGTAGACCAGACCGGAGCAGGCAAGCAGAAGCGTGGAAGCACGGCAGGAACCAATACAACTTCCCCGGCGGATCAGACAGTAAATCGTCATGCTCAATCACAGACAAAGATGTCCATTATCTAGGAAGACCGTCTTGCCCTCACCCATGCCGGTGTCAAAACATGATGTCAATAAACGACCCAGTGTGGTAGAATACTGTTGCCAGTTAGCTAGGTAGCAAACAAATCGAAGGAATTTGGGATAAAAGAATGTCAGTCAAGTCAAAAAACAAAACAAGCAAACATAACTACAAGAAAAAAGAAAAACATAAACATGTAAAAAAATGACACCGGCGCACCTCTCCCTCAATCATTTTGTTTTTAAAAATCTATCAAAAAACAATCGTTACATAATATGTAATCTTCCATATATTCTGTTTAGGGGAGTTCAGTAGACTCACGGTGTTACGTTTTCTATGTTAACTCACGGTGTACCGTACACTTGACATAAAACCCATCACAGAAATCAAATTAATTCCAAAATGTTATGAATAAGGGTAGATAGTGTGTTTTCTCCTGCTTTCAGCCAAACCAGGTTGAGTACCATCAGATATTTAGTTTAGACAGGATCTCAGTTAGTACCGAAGCTCTGCCAAGCAGGCTTTAGAATTGCGCCCGGGAGAGAAAAATATGGAGTTCTATGGGATGGACCTATCCATAGTTAAAGCGTTTTATAACTTATTTAAATAACTTACAAACATTTAAATGAAAGAATAACATAGTGAAGTATTTATCAAACACATAATTCTATACCAAAACTATGTTTATGAAAAATGTTTTTCGAGCAAAAGACACAAACGAACAACTGTTATGTCATGTTGCGTCACTTTTCCTTGGCAATTTCGGTCTCTGTTTCAGAACTGTTACACCCCTTATTCTGTCATACTCATTTGCACGTTAGCGGGGCTTGTTGGCACATGAAAATAACCGCTGCAGTCTGAGATTCATTGACAATTGAATTGGCTCTACAAAATATTCAATAGCCAATTGTAGTTTTTGTTGAAATTAGGCCCCATCTCTCTTCTGTCAGACCAGACAGTTGGAACAGCTGTATAGGCTTAACCAGTGGAATGTGGAACACGTGGATGTTTTGGTTATGTTTTTTTATAATAAAATACTGATCAAAAGGACAAATACACATGCAAAAAGCTAAAAATAGAAAATTCAAATCCCCAAATTGAAACTCAAATACCTACACATCAAAGCGAATACTCGAATATTCTGGTCCAGCCCTACCAGACGATGAGACAACATAACTCTTCTAAAGTACCAGGGAGGGGCACGAGGCTTACAATTGTGTTTAGTTTACTTCTTTTTTTTTTTTAAACTTTAGTTTAGTTTGGAAAAGTTGAAGTAATGTGCATGTGCATAGGTGTCTGGTTGCCATAGCATCAGCAGGTCTGACAGGCTAATCAGTCCTAATGAAAAAGTGCCATTATTGTGGACAACAATTACATGAAACCTTCATGCCTCTCATTAGCCTAAGTGATCTTACTGATCTCTTCTGCAGACACGCCCCCACCAGATTAATCACCTAGACCCCTTTAACACAGACATACCCAGGGTGCGATTTGTGAAAAAAATCAGAGGGGGAATTCTTATTTATTTTATACATTTTTCATGAAAATAAGCAAAGAACTACAGTGTACATGTAGTAGATTATTACAGTTGCAAAAGCTAAATTTTATAAAATAATTACAAACTTAAGTTGTATAAAAACAAATGTGTGCATTTTCAGGATTTTTAAAAATATATGTTCTGTTTGTTTATGTGCTTTTGTTTGGTTATTTATTTGTGTCATGTATTTACTATTGCTGTGTATTCCCCTGCAGTTGTAAAGCACTTTGTGATTTTTATCTGTGAAATGTGCTATATACAATTTTTTAATTTACTTACTTACTTATAGACCATGCTACGCCGCGTAGCCTACAACGTTGCAACCAGCCAGGCTATCAGCAATAGTCTACCAGGGCACTGGCTGGCAGCGAAGTGATACAGGCAGCATGAGGCAGTGACAAAACACCCCCAAGAGAGCGATAGAGGAAAAGAAGCAGATCATTTAACTTTTGTGTTGGATTGAAATCATGTTTGGTAACTGGGGAACAAATTATAAATGAAAAAGGATCAATATTTAATTCAACCTGAGATCTGTTTGTGACTGTGCGCAGGCTGGGAGCAGGGTCGAATTGGGACATTTACTGGTAATTTATATCTTACGTGTTCCATTGCCCACTAAGCATTGTCATACATACGTTTTTCCGGTGGGTAGGCTATCATCAATGTAATTCTTGCATGATGATGTACAGTCAAAAACACAAATCATATTTTACCGTCATGCGTTACTGTAGGCTAGATGCCGGTGTTACGCCTAATTCTGTGTCCTGCCGAATTCAGTGACCCTTTCGAAAGTGTGCACGCGCCGCCTAAAATCATGTACAATCTATTAGTGTGTGTGAGTGTGTGATTTCTCGTGCACCTTTTGTGTCTCGCTCCGGAAGTGTTTTAGTTCGGGAAAGGGTTACTAAAAGGTTAGCTATATCGATGGTGGTTTGCTCTGCAAAAAGCTTGTGA
>JAODOY010000757.1:0-13440 GCA_025399855.1 Forbesichthys papilliferus | reverse complement strand
CCCCCCCCCCCCCCCCCCCCCCCCCCCCCCCCCCCCCCCCCCCCCCCCCCCCCCCCCCCCCCCCCCCCCCCCGACAAAACTGACCCGGGGGGGGGAGCGTCAACGGTTTCCATGAAAGGTGAGCGTCTCCATCTCTACCTCCCCCCCCTCTCTCTTCCCCCCCCACCCCCCCCTCCATCTCTCACTCTCTGAGCTCCCCTGCGTGTCCCCTTACTCAGGAGCTTAGCCTTCTAATCACCCGGAGACACCCAGCTGGCAGTCTCGCGTACGGCGGACCTTCAGGGAGAGACGCACGCACGCACGCACGCACGCACGCATGCATTCCTATACTGCAGCTTCTCACGTGCTTATGGCGGCATCTGATGTCTTGGCATCTCGCCATGACAATCACCATACACACACACACACACAGGACAGTGCCAAGACTCCGTGGCCTCGCCGTGGAAACGGAATTACTGCCCTAGTAGATGTGGGGGTCAAATCTCTGGCACCCCCACCCCTCCAAGCCAGTTTACACCGGTAGTAAACATTGTGTTTTTCTCTCTCTCTCTCTCTCTCCCCCCAGCAGGAGGGGAGGGGACTCATACTCCATCCAGCAGCAACAGCAGCCTCCCTCCTACCCGGGTGCCTTTGAGCCAGGCAGGCGGCAGGGACCCGCTCCCTCGGACGCCCGCTACAACACGGCCCCTCACTCCGCCCCCCACCGCGCGGCCACCAGGCAGGACGTGCCCCCCTCGCCCAGTACGGCCTCTAGGGGGCGCCAGCACCACTACGAGACAGTGGGAGAGGTGCGGGGGGGAGGAGGGAGAGGGGGGGGCTACAGCGACAACAACAACGACAACAGACAGGCGGCGGACCCCCGACAGAAGAACCCCATGATAGGAGCTGTCTAAAAGCTTAGCCTCGCTCTGATTGGTCAGTTTGGGGGGTGTGGGCATACAAAGTATAAATCCTAACTTGGATAATTATGTTCTCCTAACATGCACTACTACACCTCACCAGCAGGGGAGGGGAAACCTTTGCTGAAGTCACCTGGTTTAGTATATGGGTGTACTAAATACCTGGTTAGGATTTCTACTTTCTGGGCCTGGATTTCTCCCCAATCTGCTACATTCAGGGTTTACCAGAGAGTCTTTGCCGATTCACGACCATCAGAACAATTACTGTGTAGAAGCCAACACACAGATTTACAGCTTTATCAATCATTAAGTATATATATAAATATATAAATGTGTTTTTAAATACAATATGCATGTATGTGCTAAATTAAATGTGCTTGTGTGAAAATGTATATAATGTCTGAAGCTTGTGTTGTATTTTTGTCAGGATGGAAGAAATCGTGTACTGTAGTTTCATAGACTTACAGTAATGCTGAATAGAGAACTAACTGGCTCCCAGGTAGCCACAGAGCTAATGCTGGCCTGCGTTTTGCACATGTTGATCATACTGAAGGACATGCATTGGATTCACCTTGAACAGGCTCCACTTAATAGAAGGAAAAGCAGGATGTTTAGCTGAGCGAAGAGGAAGGTATACTTTTTGGCGTGTGTCGTCTTTGGCCTTGCGGTTTCGTTGCCTGAGCTGCAGTCACATCCTGTTAATTACTGGGGGGTTATGAGTGTGTATCGTCACTCTTGTTTTTTTGCTGTGGCTACAAAGTGCTGACCTTCCAACGCATGCCATTTGTGACTTTTACGGGAAATTAGTTCTGTCATGTTGTTTAATTAATGCACTGCCTATTGTAGCAACGACACGGACCAAAGTTGAACAAAGTATAAAATGGACACCTTCACTAATCGTTGTAATAAGCATATGTAAGTAGTTTAGCCTTACAAAACAACAACACAAGAACCGCACTGTCAAACCTTTGAAATGTTTAGCCAATGGTGTAATTTAAATAAATGGAACTTTTATATATATATATATATATATATACACACATACATTTTTTTGCATTAAAGGCTTGCACTTAGTACATCTTGTCCGACTCCGCTCCAATCATTTCAGCCCATTTTTGTCACATTCAACCAATTAGAAAACTGATCTACATTTTATGAACACCGTGGGCCTCATGTACGACCGTTAGTTAGCAAGCGCAACGCAAAAGCGAGCATAGCCAGAACCAGAACACAGTCTTAATCTGCGCTTGGCACCGCCCTCTGAACTGGCAGACACCCTGCCCGCTAAACACGGCGAGTAGTCTGGTCTGTTCCAGCCACGGCCGTAAACTACGGCGCTCAAAAGCAATGAAACAGCAGACTAAAATGTTACGACCATGAAGTAGGCTAGACCGATTTATAAATAGCCTACTTGTCTATATGTATTGTCAAACCTAGAGATAAAGGACATACTCCAAAATAATTATTTTTGGGTAACAACACACAAGCAATCAAATCCTCCCGCACGTCTCTCCTTGGCCTGTGTCTTCATCATGCTTGGGATTAGCATTGCCATTGCTTGCTTCTCCTAATCAAAGAAACGCGCTAACACATGCTTTTTAGAGGCAGAGGATTTTCACCGCAAAACCGACGTGCGCTTTGCACCTCAGTTTTCATACATTCAACGGAGTGAGTCTCTCAGTCGTCTCTCTTTGCCCTTCATCTCCCATATTTTTGCGGGACACACCTAATCTCCCCCTGACCCTCCCATGAATGCCTATGCATTAATAGTAAAGCACAACTTGACCATGACTGTAAATTCATTAAAATATGCAGCCCCACTTTATTTCAGCGCAGCCTCCTGATAATATTTTCCCTCAGAGATGACAGATAAGAAATGGCCTGCATTCTGATAATTATAAATCATCTTCAACAATTAAGAGGCAGGGAAATCTGCACTAGAAAATGATTACTGCTCAATTTGCTCTCAGAAATGAAGATGGCACGATATGTGGAATTAGACTTGAAATGGGCACAATTAAAGAGCGGAGATACTTTACTTTTTAATTATCAGGGTTTAATTGGCATCTCAGGCAACAGGGAACGTTGCTCTACTGATCAGTGTTTCTACACTGACCCTGACTGACAAGGAATCACGTCATCGATCCCTTCCTGCCTATTTACAGTTAACAGCATTATGCTCTTAAAAAAAGTAAATCAATTAATTTATAAAAAATACAAAATAGATAATGTGATAGACATACTGTAGATGGACAACACAGACACATTCATTTAAATAAAAATGTAAGTGTGTATGTTGATGTCATGTCCGTACATACATGAAAACGGACATCTCAAACTCGGTTGCCGTTTTTTTCTAGAATGTCTAAGATACTTATGATTAAATCTATCAATCAAAGCAAAACATGCACATGTTGCAGCCAGACAACATGCAAAAACATTGGCCATTTTTAGGGTATTTTAGTCAGACTAAGATTAGAAATAATGCGCAATTCCTCCATAGGCCTTAATTAAATGGGCCTAATTAGGTGTGTGTTTGGGGCGGGGCATGTGAAGCTGGAGAGCTTTTCATGTTACCTTTGGCCCTGACACAGTGAGTCAAGGATATTCACACAGTCAAGCGCATTATGAGACGCACATTCAGTTTCTTGGGGGGTTTTTTATTTATTTTTTTATCCTGCCTTTAACTGAAGTGGCCACCTGTGAACCAGCTCAAACTGCACTGCAGGAAATCACGTCTGCTTACGCTAAATAAAACAATGTGCGCCCTTATTCCTCAAAAGCTCTATTTGTTTCCAACATATGAACTCCCTGTATCCAGGGAGTGGTACCCAAATACTCATCTCCCACTTCTTCACAGTCGTTTGAACATTCTCTCCTATTTTCTTTGTGTGTTCGAGGGGAAAGGGAGGGGTGGCGTTGTGTGATTTAATTTGACACCTCATAATACCAATATCCACTTGTGACTTTGAGGGGAGGAGAAATGCAGAACAGCGCTCTGTTCCCCAGCCGGTCGTCGTCACGAGCTTGTGGGTTGTGGTGGGGAGAGATTTTCCCCGGCCGCGTTCTCCGCCGAGTGATTCCTATTCTGGCTATGCCCCCCGTAGCACACCTTGGCTTGTTAGCATGTGTCAATCAAACACCGTGCTCCGGGGAGGCCAAGTGGAGAGCCGGAACCGTTATCGCTCTCCCACATGGCCCACCCAAAAAAAAGCATGGTGAGAGACCGGCGTAAAGGGGTGTGGGAGACGGAGTGTGTGTGTTAGAGAGAGAGAGAGAGAGAGAGGGCACTCTAGGGAAACGAGGTTGGAGCGAGCGCCCGCAGTGACCTATGCACCTCGTCTTCATTAAAGGAGCATTCTGCTGGGCTCGCCCCTTGCATGCTTTTTGATCCGTTCAGTCGGTTCTGCCGGAGACGTTTTCATCGTCAGCGATTTGTCCAAAAGTGAATCTTTTAAGCGGATGAAATTATTAGTTCAATGGCATGCGCTCTTATATATACTGTGTGTGTGTGTGTGTGTGTGTGTGTATATCAGTTTTCTAACGATTGACTCAGTTACGTCTGTGTTCATCGTTGTACAGCCCCCCCACCCCCACCCGCCGCCCACCCACCCATCACTGATGACATCACAATGACGAGGCTAATGGGGGCGGGTGATTGGAGCGCTTCATTTAATTATACAGTTCATTAGCTACCCACCCTGACCCCCTCCAGAGCGATACGTCCACCCTGTCGCCTCGAGGGGAAACTGGTGGGGGGGAGGGTCTGTGCGCTGCCGTGGAAATTGCCGTTTGGCTAATGTACGGTTTAAACTGCCAAAATATGGAGATTGGTTGAATTATGGATTAGCGGTTAGCCATTAGCCTGCCCTTGACCCTGCCTGGCAGACATGGAAGCCCCTTCTGTGTGTTTTGATACGGTGCTGCCAGAGATTGAGGGGGCTCTTTCATCCGCCATCTTTGTTTGATATTGTTCACGAGCTGTGAAATTGAATTTCCACAGTCGGGATGCTATTGGTAATAATTTATAACGGGTGCAATATTTTTGCTTGGTTTCACCTCGTGCAGATTTAACACATCCAGTGTCGCCCAGCGATCTTGGTATAAATACTTAAGTAAGAACATATTTACCCTGAAAGTGTCTGCTGCTTTTTCTGGCCGGCTCTCTCGCTAGTTTTCACCCACACACACACAAACACACACAAACATGCGCGCCACCATCTTTTACACCATTGATCACCATAGCAACATTGTCGCCACTCCTGGCACATTATCCATTTTAAGGTCTGATAACATTGGCGTGGTAACAGTTATATGTTGTCATTATAATCCCGTTATAATCTATAGAAGAACCTGCAGAAGACTGGTTGTACTGGGCAGATCCCAGTGGATCCACTGTGGCTCTACTGTAACAGCAGCGTTGTGACGGGCCCTCCAGGACAGCTCCACCACAGGGCCCTCTAAGACAGCTCCACCACAGGGCCCTTTAAGACAGCTCAATCAAAGGACCCTCCAGGACAGCTCCACCACTGGGCCCTCCAGAACAGCTCCACCACTGGGCCCTCCAGAACAGCTCCACCACAGGGCCCTCCAGAACAGCTCCACCACAGGGCCCTCTAAGACAGCTCAATCAAAGGACCCTCCAGGACAGCTCCACCACTGGGCCCTCCAGGACAGCTCCACCACTGGGCCCTTGGTGTAGTGTCCCAAGGTTCTCTGTGTGTGTGTATTGCGCTACATCCAGCAACAGCTGAGGCCTGTGACCTCTGGACTGCATCCATCAACCCTCTGATAGCATACGCACACGCACACATACACGCACACACACACTAGTACATGCCCTCAGCGAGGGAAGGGAACAAGCATAAAATGATGTGGCTTCACTTAGATGTGCTCAGATGCAACAAGCCCATTAAATGTGGCGTGCTTATTATTCTCCACGGGCTCACAGGCCCTGCATGTTGTGTGTGTGAGAGTGTATGTCATGTACTGTGTGTGTGTGTGTGTGAGTTTTTGTATGTGTGAGAGAGTGCATGTCATGTACTCTGTGTGAGTGCGTGTGTGTGTGTCACGCCAACCTACCTGTGGCCATGGGTGTCACTCTACACCAGCACATTAAGACTTGTTCTGGTATGTTAAAGCTGCTGTGTCACACCACACACACACACGCTTCTAATATCTGTGTAGAGACTCGGCTGGCCGTCTGGCGTTGGCCGTGAAATTGGCGCCTTTCTCGTGCAAATGCCAGGTGTTTTGCTTGGCAGCGACGGGCGCTGAGGGGTCTTGGTGTGTGTGTGTGTGTGTGTGTGTGTGTGTGTGTGTGCGTGTGTGGGGGGGGAGGGTTATTATGCCGTATGTCCCTGTTAGCCCAGGATGTTGGCATAGATTGTAGATTGTATTAGGTAGTGTGTGTGCGTGTGTGTGTGTGCATGTACTGCGTTGCGTGTACAGCAAAATCGCTTTTTCACGTTTCAAGGTGTTTCAATGTATTTTATGCTGCAATATCTATTTTCTTTGTTGTGTATCGTATAAATCAATCTTATCAACACAGTTTCCATGTGTCCATCCACAGGCAATTAACCAAGCAGATGCATTAGTTACAGAGTGTGTGTTTGTTTGTATCTAAGTAAGCAAAAACAAAAAACACAAACCTTGTCTAACCATCACGACTTCCTGTTTTTAGTTTCTCGAGGTGAACCGGAGTGAACACTTTTGACGTGTCATGTGATCGCTAACCTTGCTTGAATTTTGCGAGGCGCTCTCTCGGCACTCTGACCTCGTCGACCCGGATTAGGAAAGGGCGACTACAAACTGAGGGGGCTCGCTGGAAAGTCGCGGCAGCAGCCAGGAGTGAAATCCATCCCACGATCTTTCCAGAGAATGTCAAACGGTCCGCTGAAAATGAACTGGAGAACCCCATTGGATCGCCATTAATGCCCCCCCACCTTCCCTCAAAACACACACATACACACACACACACACACACACACACACCTCATCTCTATTGAGTGACAGGCCCAGGCTGCCGTTAGCATAATTAGCGCTAAGAAAATGTCCCCCATCGTTACGGGGAGGCAATTAGTGGCTAATTGAGAGAAAACCGGGGTGTGCGTTCGACAGCTTCCGTCGATAGTCCCATCTCTCTGTCGGGTGTGTGTACCATACATCTAAGACTAATTTGTGGAATTGGATTTCACCTCGGGCGAGTTTTCTCGGCCTCCCTCTGGGGGCAGGTTATGGGGCGGATTAAGACACTGGGAAAGTTTCAGAATGGGTTTGAAATCGGTCTCTTTTCAGTGTGGGAAAGATGTTTTATTTCTCTCAAGCAAAGGATCCCGGCAGATGAACCAAAACCTTCTGACTCACTGTTTAATTTATTCATTACATATTAGATGTGTTTTGTGGAAACAGTCTGTGGTTTGCGGTGAGTTTGAGTTTTGAGTGTCAGTCTGATAAGGAATCCATGTGGGTTTAGAGCCAACCTTTTAATGTGCCTTAGACATAACAGTCTGACCTACTGCCTGCACGCGCACGCACACACACACACAGTCGACCATTACCACATGGCCTTCTCACGCTGCAGCTTGACTTTCCATTGGCTTGCATCTACCCATCCATTTTTCCATTCTCACTCCTTTCCATTCCAATCATGTCATCTCCCCTTCTTTACATGTAAGGTGGATATTATGCAGACGTTTTACTTTCCTACGGTAATTAACCATTTTAAAAACAGCCGGCTGCTTTCTGCTTTGACCTCTCACCTGGTTTGAGTACAGCAGGCTCTGCATTCTTCCTACAGTAGGAATTACAGTATCTTGTGCACATTAGCAGCTTTCCGTTTGTTGTTTGTTCTCAGGCAGTGGTTTTTGTTCCTGTCCTCGTACGTGACCCGACCACCTTGTGTGTGAATGTGTTGTGATAACACGCCTTACTTCTCTTGGCCCACCCCCGCTCCGGTGAGCAAGAGAGCGAAAGAATTGGGGATCCCCTGCTTGTTTTGGTCAATTCCCAGCTTATCCAATGTTAACATTGTACGGCGCCATATAAAGCCTGGAGCTTCTTCCTGGATTGAATGACTGCCTCGTGAAATACACACATTGCTTGTGTGATAAGTGTGAACACCTGCAGGCATGCTCGGGGCCAACACATTCTCATACATTAGCTGCTGCCGGGCGACCAATATTAGCCACTAGCCCACTAGTTAGCTAGCTAGTCAGCAGAAGTGTGTGTGTGTGTGTGTGTGTGCATGCGTGTGCATGCGTGTGCGTGCGAAAGTACGCAAGTATGCCCACTTAAAACAAGGCTTCAAGAGATGAAATTCAGAGAAGTGTAACAGAGACATGGCCTCTTTCTTTTCCACGTGGCTGGTTAATGTTTTGAAATCTATTTAATCTGCTTTATATATGATTGAATATAATATCTAGTCCACAATGCATTAAATATTTCTTATTAATCTTAACTAAAGCCTTTCTAGACTCTGCACGTGTGTGTGTGTGTGTGTGCATGTCAAATAGGGGGTTTCTTAATATCTCACAACTGTGGCATCAAGCATGACACATTATGAATCCTCTAGTGTCCCTGCATGTCTTTGATGACTCCCTGCTCCAACACAGCTGATGCATGAATGGCTCGTTATCAGGTTTCTGCATAAGATTGACCAGATCACGGCCATCTGTTGGCGGTTCCCTGATGTGGATTCTCTTCCATCTCGTCACAGTATTGCATGTAATTGATTTAGATCTCCTACGAGCTGCTGCGCAACGCCTTTTACCTCCCCAACACAGGTGTGCTGACGATGACATCGCTCCTAGCATGTGCGAGCTAAGCTAGGAGCACCATTGCAGGGAATGTATCACCTGTTGTCTTAATCAATGCCTTCCCAGTTGACGTACACCAACACACCAGTCTATCCAGGGGCAGACAAGGAAAAGAAAGAATTAGCCATGAGAAATGCATGTTCAGGACATCAGATGAGGCTACTGCACATGCATGTTGCAAGCTGCTGCGGCAATCCTGTGATAAGGTAAGCAACTACGCTTTCGGGGATGTAAAGGGCGTAAGTCTACGGTGTAGTGTTCGGGCAGCCGTGGCATTCTGTTCGCCTGGCCCTGTAATTAACTCGTCGGACACTTTGATTGACGGGCGACTCTAATGCCCAGCCGCTGTGGGGTTCCATAAGCGGGCATACTGCTTAGTGGGAGTAGCGATGGTGATGTTGTTTAAAAGGCTTTAGGTTCAAACGTTTGTTGTTTGGCCTGTCAATTTGTACAGTTTGCCGGTCTATATGTCTCTGTCTATCGTTTGGCCAGTCCATTCTGTCTATCGGTCTGTTTATCTCTCTCTCTTGAGGTCTGAAAGGAAAACTTGTCAGATGGTGTATCATTTGCTCAGCCCCTCAAAAAACAAAACAATGAGTTGATAGATTACAATTTGATAACGGATGCCTTATTAACTCCATTTTGAAATGTTACAGCTAAATTATCTTTGAAGGAGAGTACGACCTTTCATCTTGCAGCATTTGGCTGTGAAGGGATAACTAATGATCTTCTTGTAAAATTATGTTTTCCTTTTAATGTCTATTTTTTCACATTGTTCAATTCAGTGTTTCCACACTTTATTGCAATAAGTGTTGAGAACAATTTTGCCAAAGCATTAAAAAAAAAGTGCGAATATATTAAATATAGTATATTGCTTTTACTTTCCCTGCTATAACACACACAGTGCTTGTTTGTTATCTCCAACTTTTTTACAGTAGCTTTCGAAGTGTGTGTGCGTGTGTGTCCGTGTGTGTGTGTGTGTGTCCCACAAAGCATTTGATTTGGTCCGACACGCTGCGGCTCTCTGGTCTAGTTTTGACAACTAGTGGCAGGCAAGATCACACATAGTCCTTACATAGGCTGCCCGTACTGTACACCTGCTATAGAAGTACACCCACCCTTCTCTCTCTCCCTCTCCCTCCCTCTCTCTCCCTCTCCCTCCCTCTCTCTCCCTCTCTCTCTCTCCCCCTCCCTCTCTCTCCCTGACAGCTACACAGATCTAACATCTATGCGGAACATACAGTAATACAGTATGTTCCCTATTTCCACTATGTGATTTGCAGTCCGTATGTCCGTATTATCTATTTTAGGTTCCTAACTCTTTCGCTCAGCATCTTATGGCACATATTGTGCACTCTTACCCTACGTGCGCACGCACACACACATTCACCTTCATTCACTTCTTCACAACTGTGGATAAAATTACATGCGGTTTGGCAGTCGCGCACACACACACACACACGCACACACGCACTTTAAATAATGTATCCAATTACTCAACGGAGAGTTTTATTTCAAATGGTGATTTTCCATAATGGGGAGGGGGGGTTTAGACGCCCACTCTCACTTAATATAGTCTGACATTAGGGTATGCACATTAGAGCTTCTATAAAAGTTAGATTCACAGATTTTAACACACTCAGCAATGCTGAGAATGTAAATCTTACCATGTTTGCTAATGCAAGTGTACTGTATTTTGTCTAAATGCTTTAAGTTCCTGGTTCTTTAGTAGAGGAGGTCCTATAATGTTTGAGACTTTGAACTTTAGATTTAAGGACATTAGAAGAAAAGGCATGCTTTAGTTTTACATAAACAGGGCTTTAGTATTAGCCTCTGTTTTGTAGCTAGCACTTCAGTTTAGATAACGGCAACATGTCTGACCTGCAATAAACACCAAAAACAAAAGGGTGTGACAACTCTGAACACTGAACTGTACAGACAAACTCATTTGCATGTACAAGAGAGCGTGCATGTGTGTGTGTGTATGTTAATATACTGTTTTATAATACACTAAAGATAAACCATGGTAATAGGAATTAAGACAAGCTATTGCCTAATGCCTTTATCTTGAAGTTGCAGCTGTAACTGCATTTATACCTGTTTACTTAAAATGGTAATATATAAAAGTTCTCCAACTTATTTGGATAAAAACATATACTTTGTTATTGTAATTAATGCAAATAAAGCCAATTGTATTTCAGTCGTAGTGATCATATATTTAATTAAAGAAAGTAGCTAAAATCCTAAACAATATATGAATGAATAATAAATAATACCGTCCTAGGTCCAAAAATTCCATGGTGCATTTCATATGTGTTATATATGTTCAGTCCTTTTTTTCTGCTCTCATTAAGCTTCCACCTTAACACCTCGAGATGTATTGTGCAGTTATTGGCTATTGGTGCAACATTTACTGTACGAAAACCAAGATTCAACATAATTCAATCATTGCTAACGCCTCCACCAAGCAGAACCTCCCCACGACAAACAGTACAGTACCTGAGCAGTATCGTGGATTACCGAGCACAGGTTTCTACGTACACTCACACTGCCGTCAAATGATAAAAGGAAGCAAATTCATTTAGTTCATATTTTAGTTAATAATTTAGAGGCCAACCGACTTTTCATAGCAAAAATGCACAATAGGTATTCATGCTTACAAAAAATGAACGCAATCCACCTGTCCCACACGGCCGCAATTAATAACCCCACCATTACCACGAAGAGAAGCTATTGGCTATTCTGGGTTTCATTTTGTGTGTTTATAGTGCAAATGATGTACTCCACATTCTGCTGGGAATGCTGGGGTAATCATGCAGACACCCATTATGAAACAAACATCAATTAAAGCCTCACATCCATCATTGTGTGTGTATTTGTATTGCTTTATATTATGGTGTGTACTGTGTGTGTATCTGTGTGTGTGTGTGTGGGGGGGGGGGAAGGGGGTTAGCATGTGCTTGGCGTGTGGGCTTTCAGTTGTACATCAATGTTTGACTGCGTGCCTTCATCAGAATCAACACATTAATCAAAATGACATCACTGTCTCCTCTCATATGAAAATGGCTCGTCCGGAACCATATTGAGTACATTGTCAGCATAATTAACTCTCTATTCTACACACACACACATACATACATAATTTGGAGGCAATTAAAGATTATGTGTGTGTGTGTGTGTGCGCTGAAATGGCTGGGCTAATGGCTGGGGACCCCCTAGCCCCCTGCTAATGGCATTTTCATATTTACCATTTCACAACAGCAAGAGAATCGGCATAGCTCATCAGATATTTAGTGGTTAGCTAGGTCCTGTTGTCAGGGGCGAGATTGGGCAGTTGGATGTTTGCCAATTCGTTATGAAACTTATCAGAACAGGAGACGTCAACACCTCGGCAATATGGTAATAGTTATCAGCGATGTGGCATTTCCTACTTATTATTTATCATAAAATGCTGTGCTGTTTTCTTCTTTTTTGTAATAAATACTTTATCTATTCTAAATAGGTTTAAAAAGGGTTCATCTTCAAAATGCATGCAAATGAAACTTATAGCGCATATCCTAGTTCACACACCGTGCTGGCAATTGTTTCCAAAGTCTTCTTTTCAACCAGCAATGGTGTTCCTTTTTCATGGGAGTGGAGTTGCCATTTTGAAAACTATTTCAATTTGAAGAATAACAAAAAATGTTGCTTACATTAATACTCCGACTGCTAATGGAAATGGGTATAAACAAAAGCTCAATTCTCTCTGTACTGCTCCCTGGGTTCTGATGGGGCAGTGATTCAGTTGAGATGGCCTTGCTATCGTTTACACCAGCTGCCAGCCTTTTGTGTGCTGGGGATTAGCTCGCAGAGAGTAAACAGCTAGTGCTCTAAATTACATCCCGGTTTAAGTTTGTCTCTTCACACTCTGCGTAATTATCGTGGCACGATAGCCTTCTCAAAAGGCCCATTGTGGTGGCGTCAAAATCGAGTTCTGTTGTAACCAGCCTGGCAACCGTCAACCCAAACCTTTTTTAAAGAGCCTGACATTTCCTGGTGCGTGCGTACCATTCTTTTGAGTTTCTGCCCCAGTCATGGAGAATAGAAAATGTGTCTATAATGTTGGAGTGTATGAGGCCGTGTGCGCCCTGCATTCCGCTCTGCAACTCATATCTGGGCTGCAGAAATAACAAGTGAATGATTTATGAACGTGGGCACTTTTCCACAGCAGCAAAGTGTATGGGAGGGGACACAAAATGACAGCTAGCTAAACTAGAATGCTGTATTTACTCAGCAGGAATTCAAAATGTATAGCAGACCTGGAATTCACATATTGATGACGGAGCCTTCGCTGTCATTTATTCCAATGGTGGAGGATGACTTTGTGAAAGTAGGGCTTTCTTAATTAAGTCATAGGTCTATCGCACCTAGCATACACAAGCGTATTTATTACCATATGGGTGTGTTAGGGCTGGGCAATATACCGGTGTATATCGGTATATTGGAATATTTTCAAAAGAGATTTCAAATTAGACAATATATCCATATAGTTATATTGTGCGTTTATTCAAGACTTTTTCAATTTGCGCGTCTCTCCCTCCATGCCTGCGCTTAGTGCACCAGAGAAAGCTCACATTTGTCAATTAATGTCGCTAAAAATAAACTGTCACATTTCCGTCAGGTATCCTGTTTTTTTTCTAACTGCCTGAATATTTAGCCAACTTTATAGAAAATACTGATATATA
>JAODOY010000756.1:0-35975 GCA_025399855.1 Forbesichthys papilliferus | reverse complement strand
AGTACTTTGGCAATATGTACACTGTTACATCATGCTAATAAAGTGATTTGAATTGAATTGAGAGAGAGAGAGAGGGAGAGAGAGAGCAGAGCTCCATACCGAGGAGGCTGAGACTTCTGCGTGGGGGTGGCGGGGGGGTGGGGGGATGGGCAGTGTTCCGCCCCCGTTGGGAGATGTCCACATCCACCAGGGACACCGTCTCCCCTGAACACACACAGAACAAGACACAACCAGACCACAAGGAGGAATAAAGTGAAAAGGGAAGACAGAGAGAGGAAACAAAACAGAAACTTGTGATAAACTTGTGAAACACCTGAAATATCAGCAGAAAATGTAAATGACTGTGTAACATTCTGGAGGTACACATTTAATATAGGTCCCATATGCATATAGGTTAAGTCACAATGTTGAATATTTTCCAGTTTACTGTATAGCGCCCCCTACTGTAAGTAATTTGTAAGACGTCACTTCCAAACCAAACTGTCTCATGTGATGTCAAGGTATGGACAGGGGACAATGGGCATATTGTATAGCGTTCTGACTGGTGGAGGTTCAACCACTGCTGATTAAAGTATCGCTGTGTCTCTGACCCATTGCAGGTTTAAGGAATGAAGCCATGCCTATAGCTAACAGTGTGACTGTGACATATTGCAAATGATGCATTACCTACCAGTAAAAGCAGAGAGTGATATGGAAGAGAAGGCACTTTGAACCCCGGTAAGTCTATGCAGGCTGTGGCTACAGGAGAGAACACAAATATTCCATTATTAGGATTAAAGAAAATATGCCTTTTAGAGGGTTAAAGTGGGTTAAAGAGGGGTTCAGAGGGTTTGTTGTAAAATTAGCCATGCCATAGGCCTTCTTGATATGTGTCCATAAATTGAGCTACAAAGTGTTTGTTTTGGTTTGCCTTCAGTTTGTGGTGTTGTGGCTCTAAAGCAATCAAGTGTAGGCCTAGCCTATATTAAAAAGATATGATTCATAGTTATTTGGCCATAGCTATGCAGTTTAATTAACACTAAAGCTGAATGGCGGTTTAGCCTACCTGTTTTTAGCCTACCTGTTTGTGTCCTGGTCAGCACCACTCGCCATATTCATTAAACTTCCGGCAGAAGAAACGGAAGATCCCACCAAAGGTCTCTTGTCTAGAAGGTGGTTAGAACCACTGTAGCTTTTAGTGCGAAAAAGTTTACTCAGACGAATCTTGAGCGAGCCTTTTCTAGACTTTCCTGGTATTTTAATAGTTTTGTCCCCATCAACGACGTTTCGGCCTGTGGGCGTCCGGGGAGCGCTGGCGCACCTCTCAGGTCGCTTCCTGGGGGTCGACGTCCGGCTTAGGTTTGGGCTGGTGGCCCGCGTTGAGCTCTGTGCAGGTGTGTGTGACAAAGAAGAGGTCACCACATCTGAATTTTGAGTGGTAACTGAGTTATGTTTCGCTACGTCTCTATGGTGTATGTTCTCTTGGGTAAACCCGCCCGCCTGTGTTGTGAGCTCCGCTTGGAATCTACCGAGGGAAAACGCCCCGGACATTTTCTGAACTATTTCCCTTTTTCGCTGAAGCAAAAAAACACGGCGTCCGTTCTCATCGTCCGTCTCGTCTTCCAGTCTTCCGTCCATGCCCAGGCCGGCTACATCGCCCCCTGTCCCTAACCCTTCCAGCACCAACAGGGCGTCGCTGGTCTCACTTGGGTCATCTTCGGGCTCCATACCTCCACCTGCGATCCCATGTGAGCCCTGACACGAACACTGTGGGAGTTCCCCGGCTTTGAGGAACATTTTAGGTACCGCGCCGACTCCCAGTTCCCCGAACCGCCGAGCCAGTTCGAATACCCCTTCCTCATTGCCCCGGCTCGCACACCCCCACTTGATATCGATCATGGAAAAGGGGCTGGGTGTCCCCGACAGCGGCGGCCACCCTTGCGGGCTGTCGCTGTCCCGAAGACCAGGCTCGCTACCCTCTGTCTCCGCGGACACAGTAGAAAGTGTCGCCCGGGAGTGCACACCCCACGTCCGTCCCGAGTGGTCGTGGCTCACACCTCCGCGGCTTAACATGGTGTTGGGGTCCGGAGACGCAGGGTCTGCAGTCTTGTCAAAACCCATCGGGCCCATTGGCTGATTCTGACAGTCCATTTCGCGGTGCAAAATCCCCTCATTATCCCGCATTATATTGGGAAACACCAGGAGCTGGGGTCGTAAGCCGCCTTTAGAAGCCAACTCGAATCTCTGGCCCTCCACTGTGCTCTGTAATGGATGAGGAACCGGCAATGATGCTCTGCTCGCCATCACTCCAGTGTCAGGTGCAGCCGTTCCCCCGTCGCTCGGCTGGCCATTGTTTAACGGCGGGGGATGGCCGGGATGCGATAGGCCTGCCGCGGGGTCTCGGGCGAATTCCAAGCTTCCTTTGATGCTGCCGTGGGCTAAGACCTCCTTAATGCCGAGCCCCCCAACCACTCCACCCGACGACAAATTCGCATTTTCCTCGCCCAACCTGTCGTCCTCCGCGGAAACCAAGCGCATCAACACAAAATCTGGCGACATATCTTGCGCGTTGTTCATTATTAGCCTGTTCCTCAATTCACGAAATTAATTATGCAGTCTACTTCACATAGCTACTGTGAATATATTTTCCTATAATAAAGAATATATAAATATGCGTCTTCCATAAAGGTTTTTGCAGTTTAATGTAAAACTATTTCAGTCGCTCTTTCATCCTCCAACGATAATCTCCTATATGGCGTCCATTGTTGCACGACGGCTTCTAAAAATTGTATCCTTGCTCTTGTAAGCACGCGAACTCTGGGGTCAAACACACGGCCCTATTTGCCATAGCATAAAAGCTTGTGAAGTCTACCGTCAATGACTGGCTCTCTCTGGTTCAAGTGAAGCCCCACCCGCACTGCTCACTTCCGTAAATCCCGTGCGCCTTGCGCTCTGACTTCTGTTAACTGATGGACCGTTATATGCTCATGAGGCCACTCATGAGATTGGATAATTTTGTAGGCCAAATAAAGCATATTATATTGTTTTCTGTATCCCTCGCCCCCCTGCAAGGATAGCCAGTTTTTAAATGATTGTGAGGAAAACATGTTTAGGCATGTAACAGTCTACAAAGTGTATAGGATTTACTGAAAAATCTAACCTGCTCTACCAGTAAGCATGTATCCATATTCACTGACGTTTTTTGGCACATGACTATGCCAACTTTGATGTCTCTCTTTATATTCGGCACCATGCGAAAACATTAAAAATGGACGCCAAAAAGCAGATATTATCAGAAAGTAGCAGCATATTCTATTAGGCCTATTAAGATGTTAATTTGTATGTCTGTAAGTCTAATGAAATGATGGATTGGGCAGGCTATGTCTTCGTTTGATCTGATAGACGTTGGTTTGTTATTGCCTTATGCTACTCCTGTCTTATTTTAAGGAAAACATTTCATCCAAAGCCTCCATATTATTACTTTGTATTTACATCGTGAGGCCAGCAGATGGCTCTAAAGCCCACCCGAAGTAACACTGTCCAAAAATCGACAAAATCCTTGTTGAGTTATAGGCGCAGACTATGCATGTAATACAACTGCCCTAAAACAGCGTCTTTTGTTATTGTCAACCGGTCTAAAAGGGTAAAGTGGGAAGGGTAGATATATATGGGCATATCTCTATTGTGAGAGGAGTAGAGAAGTGACAGTCACTGGCCATGCAGTGAAATGCAGGGCCATAGTTTAACTTAATATTTTGCAATAAGTGACAACCCAGCTGTCGTTACGCTGACTAATGAAAAGCAATAATGCTGGCATGTAGCCCTATGTTGCCCATGTCATACATTTTTTATAATTATTATAATTGTTATTATATTATTCTACTTAGGCCTCCCTAAACCGGACTTAAACTTGTTTATCTTTAAAAAAAAATATGATGATGGTCGATGACTTTGATTCAACATGTATTATTGAAGTGTGATGGATTGGGCCTACATACATTAGTCTATACATACACAAGGGCAAAAATACACATCTTCTCCGACCTGACTGCAATGACGCCGCGCCGCCCCCGCAGTGTGCGGGAGGGGGGGGGGGGGGGGGGGTGTCTTAGAAACGCGTTGCCATGGGCACCAAAAATAAGGATCCTCCTTCTCTGAGGAGGATTGTCTCCTCCTCATCTCATAGGTAACTGAACTGTATTACCCACTGTTCATACATACATACATACACACACACACGCACACACACACACGTGATGATTTTAAAGGTTGGAGCCTCCCGGGGTGGGGTCATTTTCTCAATCTAAAAGAGGGAATTCCTCGAGCGTGCAAGGGAGATGCTACGCAAGGAAATGGCCTAGTACACAGTCTATATGTTGTCTGATTCCTGTGTAAACCGTCTTCTACCGTACCGAGATTGGTCCTACACGCACGCACGTGTTCCAGTCACACCTTTAGATTTGTATTTCTCCGAGGAGGGGGGGAATAAATATAAAGCAAGAGAGGATATGGGAATTGAAAGAGGGGAGCGATGAAAGCCTGCGCTTTGAGATCGAGGAGAAAGATGGAAGGCGCGAGGTATGGCTGAGGTGTCGAGGCACTTTCAAAATGTGCAAAATAAAGTGGGAGGAGACAAGAGAGAAACGAAAAAGAGACGCATTCGCCTCTTCCCGTCCTTCGTCAGTGTCACACAAGCATCCGTCCATCTTCTGTCCGCGCTGATCACCGCGAAACTTCCCGAAACTTCTCTCATCTTTTTCTCCTCCTCGTCCACTACCACTCGTGACGCATTATTCTTTCTACCTCCACACATCATCTCCTGTTAAGTCAGCGGAAGCATTGCTGTGCAGAGAGGCTGGGGGAGAAGGAGTTGCGTCCCAATCACATTCACACAACACCCGTCGACGCACGGGATTAACGCCGACGAACTGTAGGCTACTGTTGACTTCATGACGTGCAGAATGATCAGTGCGCCCTAGTCGACTGCGCGGAGAACCGCAGAGCGACTTCCCTGACACCTGCTGCTACAGCCGCACCACCGACGCCTGCGTGCGTGAGTCCACCGGCGAAGGGATGGAGAGAGCGGCCGCAACGTAAAAATAGTGTGACAAACAATTGTTTGCTAATCGATGACATTCGACAAAAGGGGCGCCCAGAGAGACGGGAGCTGTCGCTGTGTGACCCTCACCGCTTCCTTGCTCTCCTCCAACAAGAGTGAATTACAGCATGCTTCTTTTGCTGCTTCTGCTGCTACCGCACCCCCTCCGCACGCAGGTGACTCCCGACTTAAGACCGGGAACTACTGTCGAGGCGGGAAACCTCACCGATTCCTCAATGAACACCAGGGGGACGTCAGACAGCTCCATGAGCCCTGATCCGTCGTGGTTTGAGACAGACGCCCACGAGAAGGCAGAGGAGAACGACTGGTCTCCTGCAGAGGCATTTTTATACAGCGGAGACCCTTCTGTGTTGGAGACAGGTACATGCTCACGGGCGTACAGCCTACCGGGTCAGAACGGATCGCTGCCTGACAGCTTCTACAGCCTTCTACAGCCGGCAATGGACACCGTTGCCAACACAGCCAACTTCCTCAACATGATCTTCCAGGCTAGTGACCTTCGAGAGAGCAGTATCAGAGAGGACCTTGAGTGGTACCATGCCCTGACCCGGGCCCTGTTGGAGGCCAACGTTCTCATTGACGGAGCCCTACTCACCGTGGACGCAGACCCCACGTCTTCGGTTCCTCAGCTGGTGCTCCGTGCCTCTCGGAACCCCAAGCCAAAGGTTCAGACTATCTTGCTGGAGGACCTGTCCAAGGCCTGGGACGCCCTGCATCCTCAGCCACCGGGCCCGGACGGCGTTTGGTTCCGTGATCCGAAGTTCCCAGAGTCTGGCCCGCCACAGCTGTCTAAACGGGTGCTCATCAATGACCTGAGCACCTTGGACACCCCGAAGTGGGGGCAAGGGGAGAGCTATGTGACCGATCGCAGCAGGGTGCGTTGGGCCAGCGCTCCCTACCTGAAGTGTAAGGATGGTCACTTCCTGCCCAACTGGAAGCTCACCCTGTCGACCTCCTTCTACGGCCTCAAACCCGACCTCACCCCAGAGTTCAGGTTAATGTCCACTACTATAACTTGTTGGTCAACCTTTTCACCGTAACGCTTATTTATCCCATAGTCTTAAAGAGACCAGGCAAACTGAACCACAAACCATATACTTAAATATAACGTCAACACAGATTTGATGACAAATCACACAATATGATAAAATATCAACATAATCTCTGTTCAGTTCAATACTGGGAGCTGAAAGTGTTTTTTATTTATTGCTACTCTGAAAATAGCTTTATAAGTGTGCATAATTAAATGCGATGAAATCACCACAGCTGGGATAAATCCGACCTTTGAATGGGATGCCACATAATGTTAGTGAGGCGGAAAGAAACCGCAGATGTAAAGAGGGGGATGGTTCAATGGCTCTAATGGCATTTGGGGGCTTTTAAACTGTCTACTCTTTATTTAGCTGTTTGTATCCTTCTTCATTGTTTGTGTATGTGCTGGTGGGAGCTTTGACTTCACCCGTGTGTGTGTGTATGTGTGTTCCTGTGCCAGGGGTGTGGTTCGTGTGGATGTCAACATTCAGAACTTTGACGTTGACCAGTGTGCTACAGGGGACAGCTGGTTTGCCAACACACACCAGTGCAACCGCACCACAATGAAGGTAAAGCCTCTAACACATCTTTCAAGAGCCATAATGGCCACATCAGCGACAGTCTAAATCAGTGGTTTTCAACATTTTCAGTCACGACCCCCAGAAAGAAGCCTCATTCACATGTGCATTCAAACCTAACCACTAGGTTCACATTCTCTTTTAAGTGGTTTAAATTAAGATTTTGCCAAAACAAATGCATTCACTTCATTGCACAAATGAAAAACAAGAATATTAAATTATTGAATTTGAATGACAGTGCACCTGACAGTGCACCTGTGTAAGTAACAAGCACTGGCAAAAATTGTATTGTAATCTCAAAATCCAAAAATACATTTCTGAAGATAAATATACATAAAGTTATCAATAGGTTATCTAACCATTATCAGTTATGTAAGAATGAAATAGACTGAGAGATGATACATTATCTTCTTTCATTATCAGCCCTGTTAAAGGTATTAGATCTTGGATTTTGTTATTTTAAAAGCACTAATTGCATAGGAATTTCAAATAATTCTGTCATGTCTGGGCATGCATCTAGTTTTAGAATATCTAGCATCTGTCATGGCAGAAAGCTATAGAAGAAATAGCAATAGCAAAGAAATAGCAAGCACCACTAAAAATAAACAAGGTTAAGAACCCTTCTCGTCCTCATGTTGACAAGCACTAGACTAGACTGTTGCAGTAGCACTTTTATTTGATGGCCGCACTGGGAGGCGAGGCTGGAGGATCTGAAGGATTATGACGATAATCCCACCGATCTGACATACTTCCTTCAGGCACTGTTTCACATGGGACCAAAAACACAAGAGAAGAATAGTCCCCAAAATCACAAAATCCCCATTTCAACCTATACTGACAGCTGACTCACACCACAAAGCTTAACAGGTGGCCCACTTTACTTGTCCAATACCGTATTCCTTTCAGAGTTCTGTAAAAACATTATGTTGATACAGTCCATCTATTCTCTAATGTTTTGTTTGCACATTTCCTGTGAACTTTTATTGCATTTTAATGTTTGTTGATTTTTAGATTTAAATATTTGTTTTATGTTTAACAACAATTTGGGAAAGTAGCACTAACTAAACAATAACAGCGAGTTAGCAGTCGACCACCCTCTACCACTAACCTATCTCGCCCCATCAGCAATTGGAAGTGAATACTCTTTATTTTTAAATTCTGCGAATATCTGTTCAGCTGTTCATTCTCTGTAAATTAAAAAACAACCTGGTGTTCCTACACAGTCCCACTCTGTTAATGGTAACACAACACAAACAAAGTGGTGCAGGCTGCACCACACAACAGTCAAGGCAATGTGTGTCCAAACTTGGGGCGGGGCTTATACAGGATCACCCTATGCAATTGAAGGGAAGTGTGTTTTTGTTTATATCAAGTGCAATATCAAACATCTTTCTCTAGCATTGCTGACTACACACACGTTTAAATTAATGAATATTTGTTTTAGTAATTGTTGTGTTCCATGTCCTTACCTTGAGGACGATAACAAGGACAATAAAGATTGAATTATTTATTTGTAAAAAAGTATTCTGATCTTTGAAGCTCTTTGGGTGTGGAACTGTGTCATTTGTAACTATCTTGTATTGTAATAACATTGTCATTAATGTGTTATTTAAATATTGTCTATCTGCAATTGACAGCCTCCACCACCAAACTATAGACTGGAGGAGAGACTAAAGTACTTATACAGCTAAAATAATGAATTTACATCAACATAATCCATGGCACATATTTAACGTATTCATCACCCCATTCGGTCTTAAATGTATGTTTGTATTTATATGCATATATCACACACGTGGGTGTGGTGGTGCGTGCATATGTACGTGTCCAGGGTAAGATATCCCTGGGGGGAAAAAGCATAATTCTCTTGGTAGAGGCATTATGTGTCCATTTAGCTTTTAACTTAGATTAACACAGGGTGTGTGTGTGTGTGTGTTCTACTGTCAAATAGAGCACTATCATTTGAATGAGATAGACTGAGATGATTTGATCTCACTGTTAAACCTGATTTAATCAGTGTGTGTTAAGTCCTTGCTTAATTTTCATGTAGTGAGATACATTCATATTCAAACAGCCTGTGTCTTTTGAATAGATGAATAATTAAATGTTATTCATGTCAACTATCCAACTCCCTTAGCATAACCAGTCTAAGATTTCATTTGTACTTATGAGTCTATTGTCTCCCGTTTCACTTGAAGCCATACATTTATGATCATGACTATGAATTCATAAAATACAAAACAAAACCTAGAATGTTTTTCTCTTTCGTACAGTGTCAGCCAATCATAAGTCAGGGTTTTCGATTGGGCCAGTACTGCTGTCGCTGCAAAGAGGGTTACTACAGTCCCCCAGTGAGCACCCAGGACACAGGTACCGTAATGGCTCCATCACTCACCCAGAGGAGACAACACCCAGAACTATGACTGCTGACTTGACCAGTATACCTTTGAGCTGTTGACTGTTAAATCAGGAGTACGGGTTGGCCGGCATACAATAATATTGTTTATCGCAATAAATATACTGACGTTAATCGTATCGTGGTGAACGTCCATTATCGTGATAATCATAAATATTCTCACATAAGTTTTCATGTTTAGTTTCACAAGACTGTCTAGCTCACTTGTACAGTCCAAAGGTATTGATTTACTAATGTATGTATTAGCCTGCATCTTTCCAGTCAATCACCACCATGGCTGAAGGCTCGGCTTGCCCATTGTGTCCCCCATAGAAGATTGGTGAAATACTGGTTTCAAAACGAAAAGAATCACAAAAGAAAGATACAGTGATATGTATAATGATAATACAAATGATTGTTTCTTAACAAAATGTAATATAAAGTGAGTCCAGTATGTTTTTGTGCCATTTTAAGAGGTTAATAATAATAATATAATAAATATTTGTGATACTATCCTCTATCGCAAATATTTTGGCCAGGATAATTGTGATATACATATTTAACAGTCTCATGCCTAATCAGAAGTTAACCATTCAGCTGTTGTCTGTTAAACACCAAACTTTAGTAGTTTCATAAATCAACAGTGCTACTGTATATTAACTAGGACGTATACCTTTAAGAAATATTAAAGGTTCATCATTCAGTCAGATTTAGTTTGCTCTTACAATTCGTATACATACTAACTTATCCACTGTATATTCCACATTTGACATGTGTGTGTGTGTGTGTGTGTGTGTGTGTGTGTGTGTGTGTGAGAGTCAGACAGTGGGACTGTGAATGGGACCAGTGCTGTTGATGGAGATGCCAGTATGTGTTACCCAGCCTTGCCCATCTGCCTGCCATGCTGGCCAGGCTGTAAGAGCTGCCAGGACAACGCCCCCTGCTGGGTGCAGGAGGACTGGTTGCTGAGGTCCGGAGTACTTGTCGTCCAAGGCATCTTCATGCTACTGGTCTTCATCAGCATGTTAGCAGCCTATAAGCACCGGCGCAGCAGGGTAGGCCAGCTCCTTCAGCCACTCGGATGTACATATAAGTGTTATGTCATCATTAAAGGCATAGTCAGCCATTGCAAGCTAAATGTAAGATAATACACTTTTTGTCAAATTCACCAAATATCTCACAGGTGTTGGCGTGTTGGCCTTGTGTGTGTGTTAAAAAAAGAATCTGATGCTTATACACAGCCCTGGCACCGAAAATAGTAACATAAACAAAGTTGCAAACATTGCTCACAACCCCAAGCTGTAGTACTACGCTTTGCTTCACAAGGCACTTCGATGTGGATGAATATTGCTTTGATTTGAGCTCGAATTTAGCAGGCGTTCTCGAGAATGATTAACCCTGCATTTAAATTTCTTACCATTGAATTGTTTACCCTACCATAGTGATCCTCCACGGTCCTGTACCACCACCCTGCATGTTGTATGTGCCTCCCTGCTCCAACACACCTGATTGACATGAATGGGTCCTTATTAGTCTCTGCTGAAGCCTGATGGTCATTTGAATCAGGTGTGTAGAAACAGGGAGACGTCTCATGCCCAGTCCACATGTACACAAATAAATTTTTCTGCTTCGTTTCATAAAATAAAGCCTGTCCGTACACCACTGTTTAAAAACTCATCTCCGTCCACATGTTACCGCAATGGCATGCTTTCAAGAGCTGTGAAGCAAGCTGGTCTTGCAAGCCAAGACTGTGTTATCTCAAGACAAGAGAGTTTCTAAATATCTTCACCCTGGAAGGAGTTTTGCTATAAACTCTGTAGTGATCGTATACACTTTTGGCGTGTGAATGAAAAGCCGGACCGCACAGAAAAAGATGCATATTTAAAAACAAAACATGCATGGCATATACAGTAATGCATTTAATATTGTCAAACAAAAACCTAAGAGGTCAATATGGGGTCAACGGGCCAGGGGCTCATACAGTATATAGCCTGCATATCCAGGGCCTTCTAACTGTGTAAACTGTATAAACTGTGAGTTATAATTGCTACTGTACATATGATGTATGTAATAATTAAAATGCAGTGTTTCCTCACATAGTCATCATTTCTCACCTTTGCAGTAGATTACAGACAAATTATGTTTATGAGTCAGTGTGTATGCTTTAAAACATTTCTATTGTATAGAGAAGAATACAGCCTAAGATTTTCCCGTATAACCTAACCAGTCCATTCTGTTGTTTAATGCATTGTAATTTAAACATATCGGAGGGGAGGGTCTGCCTAAATAACTGCAGATGGGGCTGTTATGAAGCAACACTTTAATCCAATGATATTTCTAACTCTTCTCTCCTCTGCCCCCGCCCTGCCTTCCCCTTAGAGGATACGGGCATCAGGGCTCCTGCTGTTGGAGACCATCTTGTTTGGCTCATTGCTCCTCTACTTCCCGGTGAGCACATGGCGGACAGAGATTAGTGCGTTTTCAGATCACCGCACAGCACCGAGGATTATATCGTAATGGACTATTTAGAGAATATCGGAGCACATGCTTGGAGGCAATGGGGGCTAGTCTGTATTAGGTGCAGGGCAGATACGTCAGGGAGGACGGGAAGGTGAGCTTCAGAGCAACATGATTGTGGTCCGATGCGAGCAATGTCGGTCACGACCGGGGTTCATTGTGTAATGAGGCATCTTGCAGGATTTTAGTGCATTTTTCAAAAGACGTGGACTGGCATGCGTTCCCGATGACGCTGGTTATTAGAGAATGCAGAGCCAAGTAGGCCGTTGATCATATTGTTTCACTCAGTTAAACCTGTCATTGAATTAAATGAACGAAATGAGCAAAGACGATGTCTTGCTGGGAAATGTGTGCACTTGACTCAAAGTAGCTTTTATCCAAACAGAATTATGTGCAGGTGTATTAGCCTTGTGAGATGTTTACATGCCGTTTGTTATGACTAATGTGTCTCTCTCTACACAAGGTCTTCATCTTGTATTTCAAGCCCAGCACTTTCCGATGTATTCTCCTTCGCTGGGTGCGGATGCTTGGCTTTTCTATTGTTTACGGGACGGTGACACTGAAGATGTATCGGTTAGTCACCGTTTTGTCTTAATTATTCTTGGCACACTAACCAATGCCAGTGATGTCAGGTCCTCCTGTGATGACTGTGGTCACCATGTTTTTACCTTCTCACATTTTAACAGCACATATTTTACAACCGAATGCACTTCATGAAAACACACAACATTGATGTCATATCTAGGGTTTGGTCCAGTTACTGGACGCCCCATCCCCATCCCCCCACCCCCTCCACAGTTACAGTTGCTGTTTACCCCACTTCTAACAGGGTGCTGAAGGTGTTCCTGTCGCGCACAGCCCAGAGAGTGCCCTACATGTCCAGCCTGCACCTGCTGAGGCTTCTGGGATTCATGCTGCTAACAGTTAGCTGGTTCCTGTGTGCGTGGACAGTGGGGGCTCTGCAGAATCGCGACCGAGACATTCCAGTGTTCATCACTAGCACAACGTCAGCCGGGCAGAGCTTCGGTCTGTGTTACTTAGACCGCTGGGACTATATGATGGCTGTAGGTAGGTGCAAGCAAGCAAAGGCGGCGCACTGTTTTTTACTTATGGTCGAATGGTCGAATTAATTTTCTCTTTGTTTAATTTCACTTTGATTTCAACGATATCCTTGTGATTTTTATTACTGTACAGATTTATTCACATATACTTGCTAATTTATCTTCATTGACTGGAAAGAACTTTGTGTGAACTTTTGTAGCACACTACTGTATTTGTTATTTATGTGCCGTATCAATAAAAGTGACGACTTTAGAAATTACAGTACACCCAAAATTGGGAATAGACACATGTAACTTAAGCTATAGCAAGCTGGATGTACTGTATGTCTTCTACAGCCGAGCTGCTATTCCTCTGCTGGGGAAGCTCTCTCTGCAGTGCTGTCCGGCCGGTGCCTTCAGCCTTCCACGAGCCTTGCTACATGGGCATCGCCATCCACAACGAGCTGATACTCTCCTCTGTGTTCCATTTGCTTCGGTAACTAGAGATGCACTTGGGTCAATGTAATGGCACTGCTCATGCGTTACTCAAATAGTATTGGAATAGGTAATTTGCACGGTGACGGTGGCAATAAGTTAAGTGAACCTTACTCTCCGACACCTCAAGGACGCTATAGCGTTTCTTGCTAAGGCTCTTACCTCTTAATCCGGGGGAACCGGGTTTGGTCAGGACAGACTGTTTACATTAATCTAAGACATTATCCAGCAATGTATCTTCTCTATTAGCCTGTCATCTACTCTTATTATGTATTGTCATATATTTGATTTAGTTAACTACCAGAACATTCCACAAAAATTATAGTTTTAGTCGCCAGTGTTTATAAAATGACAAATAGAAATATGTGGTGGTTTATAGTCATGTGTTTGTTCTACAGGTTCAACTTACCATCTCTCCATCCTGACTGGATGTTGCTGCTGTTTTTCACCCACACCCACGTCACCACAACAATCACCCTCTCCCTGCTCTTTCTCCCTAAGGTGCTCTTTTGTCCAACAGCCCAGTAGCTGGTTTCCAAGTGTTGAAAGAGAAAAGAAGAGTTTAATTCACAGTGAATAAAAAATAAGAATATATACTGTATATATGCAGTATATAATAAAAACATATATGAATACACGAAGGGGGTAAATATATAATCAATTTTTACATACCGATTACATTGTGTTTATTGTGTTTGTATTTGGTAGTTTCTCCACGTGTCAAAGCACGTGAGAGAAGAGATTGTAGCAGAGGTTTATGAAGAGGAAGTGGACCTGCGCCGAAGTTGCTCGTACCTCAACAGCAGTTTTCACTCTGCTTGGAGCGAACACAGTTTGGACCCCGATGACATCCGGGTAAAGTCTCCTGCTCCCCCGCGTCATACAGAATGTCCGTTTGCATTATATTAATTAAACAAACTTTAATTTGAGCAATATCCTTCAACCATATCAGAAAATAAATCATCATAATACATATAATAACTATAACAACAATAAAATGCAACTATCTGTGTTTCCTACAACCCTTACGTTATCCTAACTATGCTTTCCCTCTATCCCTGTATTGTATAAACCTGCCTTCTCCATTTCCATTAACCTTTGACTTTAAATCTCCTTACACCATCCAACTCTTTAACCCTCCCTTAACCCCATGACCTTTCATATACCCCAGGATGAACTGAAGAAGTTGTACGCCCAATTGGAGGTCCACAAGACCAAGAAGATGACAATGAACAACCCTCACCTGACAAAGAAGCGAAGTTCTCGCTGTGGAATCGGCAAGTCCATTATCAGGCGCATTGCTGAAATCCCTGATTCTATGAGTCGGCAGTGCAGTCGTGAGGACAAAGAGTTTTACTATAATAGCAAAGCAGAGAGTAGATCTGGATCTTTTAGGAGGGTCCCAGATAACATTAGTTACAAAGAATCGCTTTCACCGGCGATGAGAAAATCCCACAGTGAACATGACTACGTCAGGGAGAGGGACTCTTGCATGCATGACTCCATGATGAGGTCCAACATAGTGAAAAGATCCTCTCAGCGATCACAAACAGACTCTTTATACATTCCACCTGGGGTCTGTAAGTCTGCTAGTGCCCTAAACCTGACTATCAATAACAATCTCTTGCATCCTGATCACAGCAAGCTGCATAAATCCTGGAGTCTGACCTCAACTAAAACCCACAGTATGGGGGACATACCCAAGGTCAACAGAGCCAGCTCAGTGAACACAAAGTCCAGGCAGGAATTTCTCAGCATTAAGGATCAGACCACTTGTGCTCTCAGATCCCAGTCATTTGACAAGGCTGAGATATGTCCTTGGGAGGTAGAGGACGGACGACTAGAAGACAAGAACCAGAAGCATGTCACATATGCTCCTCCTCAGGATGCTGACATTATAAACACAGACATATTACAATCTCCACTAGTACATGTTTGCCCCTGGGACCATCTGCCACCTCCACCAGAGAAGGGGACAGAAGCAGAATCTGATACAAAACCACACGCCTCTGTTTCTGCAAGTGCACCCGGCTCACCACGACCAAAGTTCTCAAAAGATCAGCGCATCTTCTCCTTCCGCAACACAACTCAGAAGTGGCTCTCTGTGAAGTCATTCGTCGGATCGGCGGACGCAGGCGTCAAGGATAAACCAGAGGATTCAGTTTCACAGAAGAGCCAGGAGAGCTGGGGAATCGTTGGCATGACTCCAAAGTTAACAACATTTAGCAGACATCCAGGTAAAAGAAGCATGACCACATCTGAAGGGAAGCCGTGCCTTGTGAAACAGAATGCAATAAGATTGCCCTCTACTGATTCAACAGATAGAAGCCCAGGAAGGTTGGTTGTAATGTCTGCAGTCTACCCATGGAACTTAGATGATTTGCAAAGAGATTCAACACATGACAACGTCTTTACGTCGAGGCAAAGCAGCATACGTAGCAACGCAAGTTCTTGGGAACCTGGAGGTGCCTATTCCAGAACCCCTTCTATGCACAGAAGAGGCAGCATTCGTGTAAGACGCACAAGTAATGCTTCATCAGATGTCTGCACATGGGATGTACCTCAGTCTTTACTAGCACAGAGGAGGCAAAGCACCAAGGCTGAGGTATGCCCATGGGAATATGAGACAGTATCTGAGCGAGCAAGTGTATGTCCCTGGGAATCTCAGGAACGAAAAACTGCAAGAGAACAGCAGGGCAGCCATACTGACATTTGTCCTTGGGAAACACAAGAAATCCCAGCTACTTCAGGCACATCAGCACTGAAACAGTCACAGTTTATGCAAGACAGTCGGGCTACAGACATCTGCCCATGGGAATCTGTGGAAACCCAACTAGTTTCAAAGAGACAAGAGGGTGTTCATGTTAATGTTTGTCATTGGGCTGTACAAGACAAGGCAGAACTTATATATGAAAATGTAAAGCCCGCAGAAGTCAAGGAATCGCTAAAGGTCCCCTCACTTCATGAAGGCGTGAGGTCTAATGTTCCCTACCTTCTCATATCAGGAGATATGCCAAGCAATGAAAAACTGCACGAGAAAAAAGACAGCCATGAGCGGATTACAACTGCTGTCGCAACAACAGCCGAGGTACAAGCCAGACAAATTAACAAGACAGTAGAGAGTTGTCCGTGGGAATTCCAAGATCCTCCTAACATTTGTAATGATATTTGTCCTTGGGAAGGTGAACAAGCAGACCAACCTGAAGACTTCCGAACAGAAGTTTGTCCTTGGGAAAATTCCTTACTGATAGAGAGGAAAGACAACCAAAGAGAGAAAGTATACCAGATTGAAGAAGCTGAAGCCAGTAGAACTATGTTATCAAAAGGATTAGTTCAAATAGAAAAGCAAGACGGTATTAAAGCAGGTGTTTGTCCATGGGAAAGCGAGGAACCAGAAATAAATACGATGCAAACCTTTGATGGGCAAGACAAGATTCGTATAGAGATTTACCCATGGGACACAGAGGACCAACAAACTGAAATAACAGAGCTCTCAGAAGGATTAGGACTACAAAATCAGGATAGTTCCCAAGCAGCTATCTGTCCATGGGCAACTACAAACCCAGAAACAACACACAAGCAAGAAAGTACCAGGGCAGATTTTTGTACACCTGTCATAAGAATAATAGAGGAAGACAGCGCTAGGGCAGATGTCTGCCCATGGGAGGCAGAAGATCCAACAGATCACAACGAACAGGAAAACACTCTAGCAGACATTTGTCCTTGGGATTCAGAGGACCAACGGAGATTAACAGAAAGCAAAATGGATGCTACCAGCGACAGAGGTGATGTGAAGGAGACCCAGGAAACATTCAACTGTGAATCCCCACCTGTAGGAAACGGCACACAGTCGAAAGAAGAATGTAAAGCAAACGTGCCCTTGAGCCGGCGTGATGCTCTGTGTCCCTGGGACCTGGAAAGGACCAGATCTGGATCCTTTACAGAGCTGGATAACATGTCAGATGTTTTTACATGGGAGCCTGAAAATATTCCAGAGGAAGAAGAAGATGAAGAGGCAGATGCTGAATGTGCTGCTGAGGCTTTCATCTTTCCATCGGACTTGTAAAACGTAGTTGGCCACTCAAAGACGTGTGGTGGTGGGTTGTTGTATTTTTTGCATTCTCCTCTTCCATAGGAAAGTAAGGGTGCAAGGTGAAAGGTCATACATCCACAGTGAAGAAACATGGTGGAGGATCATCAAGCCTCAGATGTTCCACTTACAATATTGGATACCTATAGGTCTGGTGAACTGGATGCCCAAACTCTTGAGCCCATTAATAACTAAGGCTGAACACAAACCCTACACAGCCCCAAAACAGTGTCATAGGAACACACCAATGTATGTTAGAATGCAGCCTTTTATCCTGTTCCACTGCATTTTACATTATAATTATTTGTGTGTGTGCATTGTGTTTTCAGTGATGTGTCTTTGATGTCTATGGTGGATTTGTGCCCATTGGTGAATGTTTTACAGTTAATAAAGCAGGGAAATATATCTAGTGTCCATCAAATTAAACAAATGTGTTCATTAAATAAACTAATTTTTTTTACTGTAAATATACCATACCAAACTATTTTTCTTTCTTTAAATAGAGAAACATTGCAGCTGAAAAATATGTCAATCAAAATAACATAATAAAAATCCTTGATAAATATATGCACATAAATTAAGCCTTTTGTAATTAATGAATTTTGAGTAATTATAATATACAGTAGATATACAAAACGAGTTGTCTAAGATGATCAGACAGTATAGGTACAAAACCCAACATGCATGCCTTCCTGTAAGCATCCTTAAGCAAGATGCCTAATTGTACTTAATACATTCGATAAAATAGTCCAAACTGGGTTGAAATTAGATATTGAATGCTACATTCCAAATTAAATAACTAACCTGTTAAAAAAGAACCCAAACATTTGCTGATACAAGTCATTGACAGCAAATCAAAAAAGCCATTCCTTGAAACAATGAATAAAATATATTAGAAAAACATGACCATGGAACTAGGATTGGACTAGGTTTGTAAAAATGTTAATGATTGTCGTTTCACTAAGCAAGATCAATGTATGGATTTTGCACATATATCATATTCACTGCCTAATGCAATGATCAACTTTAATGTTTATGATTTTTTATTTTATTTTAAACAATGGTATTTGATTTATTTGATAAACACAAGGCATAACCCATCCCTATATTATAGAAAATATGGTTTATATCAAGAAATGTATATGTCTTTTACTTTCAGTGAAAGAGACTAATGTGATATACATTTATTTCTGAGATTGAGTGACATGAACAAAAGCAGATGGCATTTTATTTTTCTATTCTTTAAATTAACATGTAAAATCTCATTACAGAAATAAAGTTTACAATATGTGGATTTGGGGAATATAGCATTTGTTAAGAAGTTGACAATACATGGAGGAAATCTATATTTCCACAGTATTTTGTCTTGTAGATTTGAGGAAAGGCATCAAAACATTTCTATCACAAAGTCTTTGATTGTGACAGATCTGTCTATGGAGTCGGTGAGTGGCAGTTCAGACACGTCCCACATGCGGTACACAAGTTTGGTGGCAAGTCTTGGCATGGCACTGCCCCATAGCAGGTCATTTGTTCCACTGCACAGCTTTTGGTTTAGGGACTTCATAGTTGAGGGATTCAAAATCTTCTCCAGATTTCAATTCGGGCCCAGGGATCATAACGGTCTGAAAACATTAAAAGGAATTTTATTATAACAACATGTATATTTGCTGTAATGCAGGGCAAAATGATAATATTTAAATCCATGTTTAATACATAAAAGATATCGACAACTTTAGACTAACTTTGAGAGTGATATACCATAAAAAGATTATCTCTGGTATCCACTAGGAATGCATAAACTGAATGTAAAGACTGCAGTATAATCTTATAGGTACAGTTAGGGCTGGACAGTAATTCAACTTCAATGCATATAACATGATATACATGTATTCCCATAACAGTGATATTTAATACACATTTCCTACATTTCAATACATGGCACATTACAGCATTTGTCATACGTTCAGGGCACAGCCGTCAGTTAACTGTATTCAAGCACAACAGAAAACAAAAGACAGCTGGCTACGTCACCCTACATGTGTATTGCACTACATAAAAAGCCAGTGCTCAGCATAAGTGGGCTGTTTTCACGCACCAAACTATTCTACTGACTCTCAAATGTAACAGAAGGGCTCAACATTACGTATTAGTGTGTTTCCTCCACTAGCACAGTCAGGTCTTCGTGTGACTGGGCTACGTCACAAGATTACAGCGCTTGGCAAATTCATTTTTCAGATGTTTCTAAGTACAGACATCCCTGGGGCATTCTTTGCAGCTATTGACATACCGTATCAACAGAAATGTAGAGATAATGTATGTTGTGGTTGGCTATATTGTTTAGCCCTAGGTACAGTTTAGTGGGTAGAGTATGCACTGCATGACGCACAGTCGTAACACAAGCATCCACAAAATGGCCTCCATCTACGGTGTGAGTAGGGGGGTGGGTCACCTTGATGACGGGGTCCTTGGCAGGGGCCCAGGCTGGTACTATCTTGCCATGCAGCCGCCACCGCCCATAAGGGTTTACAAGGTGTCGCTCAAACACCAGGTACTCCAGCACATCCCGTGGCTCCTCCTGGCTGCCCAGCATCAGCCTCCCAAAGCGGTCGTAGACAGCCAAGGTCTGCGTACAGCAGGGCATACAGGATGCTAAACTAACACTAGTGCTTAAGTGCAGGTCAAGACTCGACACCCAGCCCAGGGGTCGATGCAGGTAGATGATTAGAAAAGTACTGGTTTAAAAATAGATATGATCTCCCTGTGGCCCCTGGTTGATAACTGTTTTGACAATATACCAATTGATTTTCATCACTATGACAAACAGAAGTGAGACTCATAACATATAGCTATTGATGAATGCGATTAAAGAATAAAAACATTGTTGGATGGGATCCATCTAGCAGACGTGTAATTGGTAATTTGAGAATATTACATTAATTCCTAGGTAAGTACCTATAACAAATCTGAGGCCACAACGTTATTTCTGCAGCAAACGGTTTTGGGGTAAATCGACATTGTTTCAGGACATGCATGGTAGATTTAGCTGTCTGGGCGCTGCCTACGTCAGCCTCCACAGCAAAATGTTTCTGTTGTTGCTGCCATTGAAATGCATTACAATGCGATCTTGTTATTATTCCAATATCTTTGGAAAGCCAAAGCCAAGTAGCAGCAAAGGTTTTCGAAAGCTGGCACCCCGGGTAAACTGGCCGTCAGGCATACCAAAAAAATATGATCAGAAATAGATTTTTGTTAACATTTGTCTTCTAGTTTTAAGATACGTGCAGATTGCAATTTAGTATCAATAAACATTGTCTACAAAGTTACAGTTTATCTTCAGAGTGGTTCTGAGTCAACATTGCTCAATCTAGCATCACGTGATTTGTTAGAGTCTGGTGTTCTCTTCCTTCCCTCTGCTGGAACCTAACAGCTATTGTATAGGTGCTAATACACTCTTGCAAAAGGGAGGGCATTCAGTTGATTTCAATCTGCAACCTCGCCACTAGATGCCAGTACATACAACACATTGTACCTTTAATGTTAAAACGCAGTAATCCCAACAGCTCTCTTTAAAACATGATTTGTGTACAGCCCCTATGTCACCTGTTTGGAGTGCATGCGGAGCGTCACTTGGCCATAGAGGTTGCCCTTAGCGACCATGTCAGGGCAGCGGACGTGGACGACCTTGGGAGGCTCAAGTGACTCAATAAACCTCCAGCGAATCGTCTTATAGCGGTTCCCCCTCGTCATCTCCTGGGAAAGGGGAAAGGCACGACAATGCAACACCCTTTCCTCACAGCAGCCCCACAGGGTGTCTACCTGGATGTGTGTGTCTCTACTGACTACATCAGATGGATTCCCTCAGGTAGCATTTAGACATTTCTCAAACAACCGTCATAGATCGAATGGAACAAATACAATAATATAACAAGTCCAGGGCATATTGTACCAATCTGGAAACTCATGTGATATAATATTTCTTCAAAAGCTCCTCCACCCCTTAGTTAAATTGAAGAGATTACCAATTTTCTGTATTCCAGCCTAACAAAATGTCAATAATACAGAAGGTGGTCAATGTAAACAAAGCCAGGAGAACTTACAGGATAACACCTTTCTGTAACCAGCGAGTGAAGCTTTGCCCTGTCAAACCTATCACACACAAAAAAAACAGCAAAGCTTACATAAACAATTATAACAATATAAAGAAGTCAGCACACATAACAGAATGAACGTGAATATTTCCAGATGTTGCAGGCATAGTGTTAAACAGCTGCATAGTGGTAGGTTTGTAGGTATGCACTATATGGCCAAAAGCAGAAGGATAACCCTTCTACATAAGAGTTCTTCAGCTGTGTCAATTACTAGCAGGTGCATTCAAATCAAGCCTAACCTGCAGTAGAATTAGTTGTACTCAAGTGCTCAGTGTGTGACATCTTTACCCTGCTAGATCTATCTTGGTCAACTGTAAACACTATTACTTTGAAGTGGGGAGCATCCAGTAGCAGCCACAGCACAATATCTGTGCCTTATGAAATGGGTTTCCATGGTAGAGCGGCTGCACACTATGATCACAATGCAGCCGTGGAGGGTTCTCTGGTGGAATCACACTCGAATCTGGTGTAGCTGATGCCAGAACACAAGCTACTACTATGTAGTACTATAGCTGTTTAGATTAAATTAAGAAAACACTTCATTAGACATAACGATTTTCCAGCGGCTGATATGCAATCCCCCCGCCCTCACTGCAGTGATTTACAATCTCACTTGTATTACAAATGTCTCACAGACATTCAAGGGGCCTCCCATGATCAGGTCAGCAGTGAATGCTTGTGAGGAAAGTGGTGTCTTACTGTGTCAGGGAATGGTGAGCGTTGATAAAGATTTCTTTAGCTCGTTCTGGGAACTCCTTAGTGCTGAACTGAGGGTCATGCTCCTTGACCCTACGTATCCTGCAGGATGCGTCATAATTATTCATATATTTATTTACACATGTAGCCCAAATACTGTACAGACTGTTCCTAAAATGACAAGCTTTGGCTTAAAATTCATCAGAAAATATTTTGACTAGTTGATAACTGGAGCATCAGCAAGATTGAATACAGACAGTTGTACATTTCTAGGCAGCATTGCAAAGAAAAATCAATTATCTCAGCCTGGGGCTTAAGACAGGTAAAACATCACAGACACTGATCACAATACACCAGTTAGAAAGATGTTGGATGAATGCTTGACGTCATGTCGAGCATGGTGCAGGCAAGGTTAGGGTTCTGGCCATCAATTTTATGATATTTTAACAGACAAAAGACAAATATTTCTTTAAAACAAGGTACTAAACTATGGGTATACGTTAAATTATACATTAAACTGAACATTGTAATACTGTATTAGATGAAAATACTTGGGAGTATCAAGACAAAACCTTGTATTCATACAAAATGTAAGTCTTACGCAAGCTGTGAGGTTGCAGATTGACGCATTTGTTCAGCGCGTTGCTTGAGACCATCTTTAGACAAGGTGGAGAGCCGGGAATCACCCTCTGGAGGTACGTAGGGGTCAAATATTCCAGCTGGTGAACAAAGGGCAGAAATGACGCATTGACCTTGATTGAGGTGGCTTATGTCACGCTATGAGCCACTCCCTTTTTGTGCACAATAAAAATGCTGTTTACATTGGTCAGTCAGAACACTCCTTAGTGAGTCACGTTGCCCATGAACAGAGTAGGCTAATAACATTACCAGAGCAGGCAATGTTGATTTCCCTTTCCATGTATTCCTGTCTGAAAACGATTCCTGCAGCCCTGGCCTTGGCCTCCGGGTCCCCTGTAGTCTTCCCCTTTATCCCTACTGCTGGTGGAATAAAGAAGCGTTTTTTGGTCCGGACAGGCAATACAAAGGGAAGCGGAACCCGCGCATCCACGGATCCATCTGCATGCTGCAAGAATGTGGCAGAATAAATGTTTTACGTTGGTTGTTTTCCAGCAAGGGATGAAATACACCGTATATTAAAAGACACACATTAAACACGTGTTGACGTGATGTAGCCCAACACAACTGGCTTTCATTACGCTTAACATCATGATTACATCTGTATAATACACGACAATTTCACAATAGTCCTTAGTACGTGTGAGTTACAAAAGCCCTTGTTTCAACGTAATGTATCCAATGACAATTTTATGTGAATTTGTGACTATGAATGAATATGGTGGTATGAAATTTAAGACAATTAATAGTCTTGTCAATATCTATTTGACGCGATTTAGGAGCGTCCCAATTGAATCACAAGATAACAATACCTTTAAAACTCCACATATTGACCGATGCAGGGTTAACTGCAACCTCCTCATGGACATCGCCATATTGCTTGTGTATAACGTGCTCTACGTAACGCAACGTGCGTGATGTGCGCATCTATTTCCGATCTATTTGTGCGTACCATGTTGCGTAGTGTAGGGCCTACACTGCCATTCTCTCAGATGCAGCCATTCTCTGGTAGAATGGATGGTTGTGTGCGTGGTTGAGAGCATAATATAATAATTATGGTGGTAGTCGTTACAGTAGGCACTACTAGGGTAGGGCATATCATATTGCGGACGTATTCTAGCCTATATGCATACAATATGATTAAAGAGACGGGACCATTCATTATAGTCCCGTCAAAATTTGATTTTGTGGCATAAATCGAATGATATGACTACACCGCAAAGCAGTGTTTTTTATTTTTATTTTTTGCAATGTGACATTTATGTAATTTGCATTCATTTATGCAAATGTAACTTCAATAATTAACATATTTTGGGTGACCGAATCTAGACCCAGTAACTTAAGTCCTGCAAATGTTCCTGCCAACCATTGTCAAATAATGACATTCAGACGTCAGCTGGTGAAAATGCCCTGGTCGTAATTTATGGTGAGAAAACAAGTGAAACCTTGAACTCTGTTGTGGCAGTTTAACCTCCTCTGGACAATACAAGGGTGAAAAAAGTGCTGTTTCAGCCCTTTTTGATCTATCTTGTCCTAAGGGGGACACACTGCACTTTCATTACATTGGAGCCATTGACTTATTGGTTGTAGCCTATACAAAGTAATGCTAGTTGTTTCTTAACATAATTTAATCAGCCACTTTGATTAACTTACATGATTAGATCACAGTTACATTTCTCATCTTCCCTTGAGCAGAAAGAACAGCATGTATAATTTAGTCAGTCCTCCTTGCTTGCAGCCTAATATTGGAACCTATGTCAGACGCTGATAAGATGTTTCCACTCTACAGCCAGTGCTGTAGCCTACCTGGCTGGCTGGCAGCATTAGTGTTAAAGAAGAATCGATCACACAAACTATATAATGCTTTAATGGCTTTTATTGAAATGACTATTAGCTTGTATCATCTGAACCCATTATTTCAGGATATGAGGAGAGATGTATATACTGGCCTATTAGTGCCAAGCCTTTGTCAAAGTTCAGATATCTATTTTTTAAGAAATCTCAGTTCTTACTTGAATGATGACCAAGAGGAGAGAGAACACTTAATGTTTTATGTTTATAATCTCATATTAAATTGGTGTAATGCAGATTGTATGTACAGCAGCAGAGGTTTTTGGGTTCACAGGTCTATATCCTGTGGAGGCCTGGGCCACCTCCAGGTCTGTAAACATCTGAGGGTCAAGAACGAGATTTCTGGTCCTAGCAAACTTAGGGTAAGCTAATTGAACCAACCTGTCCAGTCATCTGGTTTGAGAGGCTGCAATTTTTTCACTTTGGCTGATGTTGACTCCTATGGTTAATTATTGTTAATAAATAATAATAATAATAATAATAACAATAATAATAATAATAATAAAGAGGATTCAATTATAAAATGAGCTGGCTACACAGGTTGTCATTTTTCAGAAGGGGCGAGACAGGTAGTGATTGTGAAAGTAATTAACGTAACTAATTACTTTTAATACCTAGTAATAAATTAGTAAGTAAATAGTAACTTATTACAATTCCTAAGTAGCTTGCCCAACACTGTGCTTGCCACAGCTTATAGCTGAGTGACTTCCACTGACAGAAATATAACTTTGTATAGAGAAATGTTTTCTCAATAAAGCCAGTATTCTATGGCAGAGCGCAATAATCAAACACAGAAAACTCGAGTAGAAAACGCTACATATACATTCTGTTAATTTTAATAGTATGACATAACAGTTTAAATGATGTTACACATTGATGAGTTCGCCTTAATGACTGCTAACTTTTTATTATTACAGTAGGCTAAATCTACGCTGTGAGCGTAGCTTGCTAACGCGATGACGTCATTTGCTCGTAGGTCTTCGCAGGTTCTCATAAATTGTTTGGATTTGAAGTGAGAGGGCAAGGTTGTAGCTAGCAGCATTTTGAGGATCGTATGTTGCTGGCTCTGGGCCGTAGTGTTACGTTGTCATTTGGCTACAGCGTCGGTAGGTGTTCTTTGACTGCGTGGTCGAAGACAGCTTTGCTAAACTCAAACAGTCCACGTAAAAGTGATTCTTCGCGCTGACAGCCCCGGTAGAGTAACCATGCCTGAGAGGAGGCCCTTCGTACGGCTGCCCAGAGACGTTTACCCCGTCAACTACGGCTTATGCTTAAAGCCCGATCTGATTGACTTCACGTTTGAAGGGAAACTCGAGGCTGTGGTGGAGGTATGTATTTTTTGTATGCCACTTGCTAGGAGCGTTCGTTTTATAGTTGAGGCATGGTGGAAGATTTTATTATGGAATCTGGTCAGCTAATATGCCATGTCAAATGGCTAACGAAATGGTTAGCTGCTAGCCAGCTATCACAAATTGCATTAGGAAGCTATTTAACTCTTTCATAGCGAACATAATGATGGCCAGAGGGGCGAGTTGCCTAAGTGCTTTTGACTAATATTTTGAAGAGCAGAATGGGACCAGATATAGACTGACGGACTATTATGCCGCATGTTAGCTTGCCAATTGTCACGTTACCGTGTAGCTCCACGTCTCGATCTTTCCAACATTCGTCAAGTGTAGCTACCGGTATGTCATTGACGCCAACGCCTACTTTATAACTCATACGTTATATAATTATAATCAAACTTAACTCACCCCTGGTGGTTAATGATGCAATTATGTTTCGCCGAATGTGCCTAGTCTGCATAGAATGGTCAATATGACACATATATTTTAATTACACTGTTATTAATAACCTACTAACTCACTAATAATATTTAACTTTAGGTCAGGTTTGTATTATTTTCTATATGCAGAATAACTATAAAATTCATATCTGACGTCTTAGTAAATTATATCAAACTAAGATTTTACCAGACTTTATGAAAATGTTCTCACCACCCTTATGACAGACTTCCACTATGCAGAAATAAGATGGCAAAGGCCTACATGCATTGAACTATATAGCATACATGTTATTTGTCCCCTTATAGCGGTAAGTATTTTACTGTATTTAAATGTGACTAGTTACACCAAGCTAAGTTGGAAATTTCAGGTAAATGCAATTTTAATGTGCTTGATATGCAAAATCTAGGATGAGAGGAGTAATGCGGGTTTCTATAGGGCATTGTATCCTGCCTATTTTGCCTTCAATATTCTGTCGTTTATTTTCCACAAAACCACACACAATTATATAATTATATTCAAAACATATTTTATGTATAAATAAGTCACTTTGGTGTCTGCTAAATTACCTAATTGTAATATGTGTGTATCTATCTATCTATCTATCTATCTATCTATCTATCTATCTATCTATCTATCTATCTATCTATCTATCTATCTATCTCTCTCTCTCTCTCTCTCTCTCTCTCTCTCTCTCTCAAATGAACAATATTTTTGCACCCCTAGGAGTCTGCACATAACGAAACATCTGTGCACTAGAGGGTGACACAGAAGTGGATTTTAAAACATCTTCCATCCTACTCTCACAAAAGAAACCCAGTCTAATACCATGAGAAAATTGCAAAAAAATCCCATCCCAATTCCAAAAATTTGACTCCCATTCCCATGTTGTGTTTTTTCACTGGAGTCTGTCCGTTAGAGTAAGAAAATAAAAATGGCCATAGTTGATCAAATCATTTTAAGATGACAATATTGTTTGTTATATTGATGTTATTTTATGTATGTTGTGTATAAAGTTTTGCGTCATAGTGTTATTACGATTCCCGGTCCCGCCCACTCCCACTGTCTTTTAAAAAAAAAATGTTTTAATCATTTTTTTCTGTTCTGTCCCACGGTGTCAGTCTCCACTGTGCACCGCCAAATAAAACACTTGATCAATAGGGAGATGGACAAATGTGTAAAATCAATCATGGATCTGGCTTTCACCTTATGTCAGTGTCAGTTTCTATTAGAAGCCTCATACACTTGTGTTGTCCTTGTGTTTAATTGAACTGCTCTTGGATACATGTCTTGGCCTATACAAAGTATTTTGGTCTAACATTTCTCATTGATGATTTCTCATGTTAAAACCTGTCCGGGGCCAACATGTAACCCAGAGACTGATCTTGAAACTAAAACTTTTAGCTTACTAGTGTACTTGTAGTTAAATGTGAGATTTAGCTATTTATGTTTAAAATCCAGTGCAAGGAATCCACTCCCACTATTAACAAAAAATGACTTAAACAGAATTGGTTAGATTTATATTGAACTATCACATCTTTGTCTGTTTCCAGATGAATACTGGTTGCTATTAGTAGGCTAACAAATATACTACACCAGCATTCCAGCGTGTAGCTTTTGCAGTGTCTGTAACCACAAGCTGACTGCAAAAGTTAAATCTTGATTTTCATGAACAGTTAGGCCGTTCATTAAAGCTCAAGAGATGTATGGTTGGGTTTCTGCATTATTGCCACTTATGGTTGTCTTACACTGTAATGAAAGTCAACAGCCAATCTGAGAAAAGTCTTGCCAAGATCCTTTCTCCACATAACTTGACTCTATCAGGTTTACTGTAAGTTTCCTCAAGAGACTGCTGTAGCAAGGCATACCACTTCATCCTATATTGCTGCTGCTTGGGCCAGTACCAAATGTGGTCACTGGCTTTCCTAGAATTATGAAGGAACATTTCAAAAATAGAAAGTGTGGATTAACAGTGAAACCTACTACAGAAAATCCATATTTGAGCTAAATAAAATCATGAAAAGTGCAAAAAGTACATTATAAGATTAATCCAATATGAAGTGCAGACTCACTGGCTTGGCTTTAGAATATGTCGAATGATTTGCAAACCATGACAGACTATAAAGTTGAAACCCAGCTGTGCCACAGAGCTGTCGGGGTCTCTGCCAAATGAACTCTATACACTTTCAGCCCAATAATACGTTAGTTCCTGCCACAGCGTTGCCCAACACTAACTATACATGTTTAAGCGTTATCCAGGACATATTTCTCACTAGGGGAAAATTGCCTATATTGAGACGTATAGTGCCTTGAGCACTGTCCCTCCATCTCGCAGCAGACTGTCCCTCCATCTCAGAGCAGCAGTTCTTAGCCTTGACCTGTGGTTTGCAGGTCAGGTGGAAGGTACCACAAATGGATGAGTCCAACCTTTTTCAGGATGTCAATAGGATCAATGTAATTAAGATTACATATTTCAATAAACAATAGATGGATGTATATGTATACAAACAATCTTTCACAGGAAAACAATATAACTAGATTAAACATTTTACCAAAAGATTAGGAAACTAATAATCGCCTCTTCCCCACCCTCCAAAGACACACACATAAAACGCTTCCCAAGACAAGTGCTATCAGAGCATCTGAACAGTCTACATTTATTGCATTGTTGAGAGTTCAAACGCTAAGCATTTTGCTAGCAACTGCTGCTGTTATACAGTTCACAAATGCTCTTTAATTTGTATGATATTTATATTTAGAAGTGAAAGTACTCTACTGAAGTGAAATCGCTCTTAATACCCAGCTGGCCAGCAATTATCACAAGGCAGTGACCTGTACAATGAGCTGGAAGAAAGCCAATGACAGTGCCAATATTTTGTGAGTTTTGCAGTGTATCTTGAGGTACTGAAGTGAAATTGGATTAAAAAAAATGGCTTATAACATGAAAGTTGCATGGGCAGGGGAGTTAAGTCACAATATAGGCTTTTAAAAATAATTTTGTATTTGTCCAATTTTATTTTTTCTGCCTGCTATAATGTATTTCATGGGTATCTTGTCTGGCTCAGTTGAGATTGCATTTAACCAGGCTGGGGTGCTGCATCCCTTTTTTAAAACAATGTGTTTGCATGTCATCACTTCTTAATTTCCAGCAAACGTAATACTTTAACAAAACATATTGTTTATCAGACCAAACAAAAGGGATTTTGGCGGTTATGACCTTTGTGTCGTGTTGTAGGTTACACAGGCCACCAACCAGATTGTGATGAACTGCGCCGACATTGACATAATCACAGCATCCTTTGTACCAGATGGTGGAGAAGGTGAGGATGATATTTGTTTCTTATTCCCTCTGTTCTTTTGATAGAAGTTCAAGTGGTATGTACATTTAGGGTTGCACGATATTGGCCAAATTTGATATTGCATATCGCAATATCTATATTAATTTAGATATTTATATACATGAGTCAAAACACTGGGGAAAATGCATCAAAATAAATTAAACATACATTACAACATACATTATGTTTATTGCAACATATTGGACTGGTACCACTGTAATTCCAAGCTACCGAGGTGGCGTTCTTTTTGGCCACTAATGTTTCCTTTTCTCTCCACTGAGTTGTCTTCCTAAGCCACACATTTTACTTTTCTGACTAAATCAAACAGCCAACAGATGCATATTTCTACAAAACCATATAATGCATACTTTCGGCAACATTTTTGATAGGATATTGCGATGACTATATTGAATCAATATATTGTGCACCACTAGATGAATGCAGTTCTGTTCATCACTAATGTCAAACAAAGTTTATAGATTAACATCAGATAACTATATCACATTATTAATATTTTCTATTCTTTCAGAAATTAATGCTACAGGATTCAACTATCAAAATGAAGATGAGAAAGTAACGCTGTCATTCCCCAGTGCTCTGCAGAAAGGTAAGTGTGATGCTGTCTGTTTGGCCCCGCACCCCTTTCAAAACAGACCCTCTCGTTTCTTTGTGCGGCCTGACAAAGGGCTCCACAGTTTAGGTGTAGGCTGAATGAACTAGGCAATCCCACTTTTGTGTTTTTCTCCTGCCCAGGTTCCGGCACGCTGAAGATCGACTTTGTGGGTGAGCTGAACGACAAAATGAAAGGCTTCTATAGAAGCAAATATACATCTCCTGCCGGGGAAATAAGATACGCTGCCGTCACACAGTTTGAGGTAAGGCAGCAGGTTGTCACGTGCCTCTGTGCATTGCAAATGTTTCGTGTTTTGTTTTGTTCCCTCCCCCTCTTTCTGGAAAAATATACGTGTATGTTGCTCAAGCCCATAATAGCTCAGTCTTACAACACAGCCTTAGGGGAGTAGAAGGGTCATATGACTTCTTGTGTTGACATTGTATAATTCTCCTAAGGGTTGGCTAATATCTCCATAGACCCTTCTGTTTATGTGTATATATAGGCAGTGGAAACACTGCTTTGCTTGTTTCCGTGTGCTGTAGAAGCACAACCCTTGTCAATATGGGAAGGGGCGGGTCAGAATTCCAGATGTCCGGCCTAACCTTTTCTCACCCTCTCTCCAGGCTACAGATGGCCGCAGAGCTTTCCCCTGTTGGGATGAACCAGCCATCAAAGCCACCTTTGACATCACTCTGATCGTTCCCAAGGACCGCGTAGCCTTGTCAAATATGGTACTACTGTCACGCATGGTAGAAATGTCTTCTTAGAAAGCATGAGTCACGTCTCCTATGCTTCTCCTGTCTTGCTAGCTCAGGCTGGTGTGTCATACACCAGCCTGAGCTTTAGTTTAAAATGCACTGTGCACTGAGATTGTTAAGGACATGTTGTTGAACCTGTGACATTTATTGGGGCGTGTTAAAAACCGACTTAACCTTAATAACGGGGGGATTCATGTTGTGACATGGCCCTAGTTGCCCAGCTCAGTTTGAGACTATGGTTGTGAGGTTGACAAACATCTTTCAATCAGGAAATCTGCAACCTGGCTATAGATTTGATGCCCAGCCCAGGAAAGATGACCAACATTTTGTGGCCCTTGGCTTCGTCTGCATTCAGACTCAGCCGAGCTTAGTGACCCTTCTGAATGGCTTGTGTCCTGTTGCAGAATGTCATCGACCGCAAGCCATATCCAGAAGACGACAGTCTGGTGGAGGTCAAGTTTGCCACCACGCCCATTATGTCCACGTACCTCGTAGCATTTGTCATTGGTGAATATGACTTTGTAGAGGCCCAGTCACTGGACGGTGTGACGGTACGCGTCTACACGCCCGTCGGGAAGGCAGAACAGGGGAAATTTGCACTGGAGGTGAGCATGATAATTCTAATTTCCATGGCGGCAAAATGCTCTTTTTTTACATACATCCACTGTTGATAACATTCAGCACAATGTTGTTTTTCCTTGTAAAGGTTGCGGCTAAGACTTTACCTTTCTATAAAGCATACTTCAGCGTACCCTATCCCTTGCCTAAAATTGATCTCATAGCGATTGCAGATTTTGCTGCTGGTGAGTATTCCTTATTATCACCATGTTAAAATGTGATGTGATGAGGTATAAACCTTTAACATGTGCTTCTGCCTTCCATCTAGGTGCCATGGAAAACTGGGGCCTTGTTACTTACAGGTAAAACTTGTTTATCGGGTAACTAAACACAATTTTTCTGCAGGTTTCCCACCACTTAATACAATTTAAAACAACAGGGCACCCATACAACCTTTATATCTGGTAGTTTTAGTATATACTATTATAAAGTGATTTACTTTAAGCTGTGTGCACTCACTGTAGGGAAGTCACTGGTGTGACAATGTCGTAAGAGCTGGTTGGTAACGTTTGGGCAATATGTACTTCAAGTGGCTGGGGACTGTCACTTTATCACTTCATTGTACAGTGTTGAACAGGATGTTGACACATTTCCATCTGTTCTTTTTGTTTCCCAGGGAGACAGCGCTGCTAATTGACCCAAAGAACTCCTGTTCGTCTTCCAGGCAGTGGGTGGCGCTGGTCGTGGGTCACGAACTTGCGCACCAGTGGTTCGGAAACCTGGTCACCATGGTAACAACACCAACGTCCACACAATGTCAACATTCTCTGATCTAGGATGTAACCCCTAGAATATTGTTTGTAAGTAAGCTGAAGTGGGTGGCCCAGTAAATCCCTCTTGGTTGATCCATAGGAATGGTGGACCCATCTATGGCTAAACGAGGGCTTTGCATCCTGGATTGAGTACCTATGTGTGGACCACTGCTTCCCAGAGTATGACATCTGGACACAGTTTGTCTCAGCAGATTACACCCGTGCCCTTGACCTGGACGCACTGGACAACAGTCATCCTATTGAGGTACAGCAGGCTTTCAGGGCTTTACCAGGGACACAGCCTGTTCCCCTTTACGGTTGCTGTTACTCCTGTCTCCAGTCTCGATCATCAGTCTGGTTGTTCTGTTCTATAGGTCAATGTAGGCCACCCGTCAGAGGTGGACGAAATCTTTGACGCCATATCCTACAGCAAAGGAGCTTCTGTCATCCGTATGCTGCACAACTACATAGGAGACGAGGTCGGGACCAGCTGCATGTTGAACATTAGTCACCGTTTGCTTAAGAGGGTTTACCAATGTCTTCTGTATTGTTTTCACTCTGTAGGACTTCAGGAAAGGGATGAATGCTTATCTTGTGAAGTTCCAACATAAAAATGCATCAACAGGTAAGCTGGAGCAGGTCCTCGCATGGCATGGGCCAGAATCTCTTAGTGCTACTGTTTAGGCTCTGCATCCATCCCAAAACCAAAATGATACCAATGGTGCTACTCCTAACACACTGATAGTAAAGTATTAGATTGTGCTAATAAGTAATTGTATTCACATAGCATGTGTTTTTCTTTTTCAAAAGAAGTATGTTGTTTTTTTTTTTTTTTAAAGGTATGGTTAGCGATTGTAAGCTAATACACTTTTATCAAATTCACCAAATAATGACTTGCTATACTTGCAATAACGGACGTTGCCTGCACCCCCATGGCTAGTGTTCCTGTCTTGTGCTGTGTTGTTACATCTGGTGCAGGCTAGCCTTTCCCCTTATGACTCTCCTGCTGTCCACAGAGGATCTATGGGCCTGTCTGGAACAGGCCAGTGGGAAGCCCATCGCTGCAGTGATGGGGTCTTGGACCAAGCAAATGGGTTTTCCTATTATTGTAGTGGACCAGGAACAGGTCAGCCCAGTTTTCTCACTGCAGGACACAATTGCTTTCTCCAGTGTGCACAATGTTTGTTGTGTCACTGTGCTTAACCCTAACTAAAGTGACTGTTAAAATAGGCAAATGTACATCTGCAGACCAGTTCCTAGTAGTTCACTTGCAGGCTGCTGTGTTCTCACTTTGTTTGCCGTTAGGGATGTGCAGAGATCCCACTATTTGTAGGGGTGTTCGATATGACCAAAATGTCATATCCCGATATAGATTATTTTATATCACGATATAGCTATAAGTTCTGTAAATGAATCTAATAAACTTAATCGATCATAAGACTGCTACGCCGTGCTCTCTGCTCCACTACGGGGCGGGAATGGCTCACTCCACTCTCATACGCACGCTCACACACACGGAGCTCATGGAAAGAAAGAGACGATGGTGGCTAGAGAGAGAGCTGACGAAAACTGCACACGTTACTGGAAGTGCAATAAAAGCCTCACCATTAAAAAGCAAACGAGTAATCCGCGCAAAATATGAAGTCCAAATGATGAAAATTATTGGAGTAAATGGTGTAGTGCTGTACCAAACAATTCTTTTTTTGTCGATTAATCTATCGATTATTTTTTTGATTAATCGATTATCTCTTTGATTAATCGGATAACAGATACAGAGAATGGGCAGCTAGCAGACCATGAGCAGATATTTGCTTAACTTCACTAAGTGTATTGTGTTGCAATCATTGACTACCTTTAACTGATTTAACGGATTTTAAGATACCTATCTAAAGGAGAGGCAGAGAACAGAGCCCTGCCATTGGTTGTCGCCGAACTCCGTCACCGGCGAATCGCTGTAAATTTGCATAAAGTTGAAAAGTTCTCAACTCGGATCTGTCGCTGCCGCTGGGAGACTTTGTCGCTGAGCGCAGCTCCGCCCTCTGTCGCCGTGGTACGCTTGTGTCCGTTGGAAATTAATTGGAACGTGCCTCTTTGCGAGCTGAACACGTCGGTGGTGTGAATGCAGGGTTAGGGTAGGTACACACAAACACACACCATGCCACACATTTGTCTTCTTTTGGTTTTGGGATTACTAAGCGCGTTCGCAGCTCATTGCTGCCTCTCATAGTCAATTGACTGCACTATTTTTTCAGATCGGAGCATAGTTATAGGTATATTTTTCCGAGTCGACGGTATATTTACCAAATCGACGTATTAAGGTTACGTCGACTAATCGTCCCAGCAATAAAACTTAACTTTGTTGTTCACATGATTTCTTCATAATACATTGATGCTACTTATCTGGCTAAAACATGCCTAATATTATTCTTAAACTGCACAACGCAGTTGTAACATGGGGAGATGTGCAGACGGGCGGCACACCCCCTCCCATTCCGATCATAAGCCTTCTCCATATTCCCAACAATTGCCTACTATGACGGGGGCAGGTACAGATCACTCATTGTTGTAGGCCACACGTATTATACAACCACCACCACTACTTTGTAAAATAAGCTAACTATAGCTTGCCAGCTCTGTTGAGCATGCTAGTAGAAAATGATCTCCATCCAGCCAGCTGACACATTAAGGCAACCAACCATTAAATATACCCTAGTTCTAATGGGAACGAAAGGAGGGAAAGGGAAACAAAAGTTTGCTCAAAACGGTGCGCCGCATCACGTCGCTTGCGTCCAGTTAGGACATTACAACAGAAAATATAGTAATCGTGTTGGTTTTGTAGCTGACGCTCATTCGTATCGCATCCAGTTACACACAGATGCCACGCTGCATCTGTTCCGTGTTAGTTTGAGTTGATTCGGCTGTGTAAAGCCAAATCATTAAACTACTCAGTCAGGAAATATTGTCCCTCACCTCCTCGACACATTAAAGCAATGCAACGTTTATTAATTAAGAGTAAAGTACATATAGCCTCACAAGTGCCATTGGTACGAAGCAGAGAAATGGCTCTGGTGTGAAGCAGGTATAATCTCTCGGGGATCGGCAGCGGAGAAAAAAAAAACTCTGAAAACTGTTCCCCTTTAGTTCCACGTGCATTGTGCAGCTGGCTTGTTTACTTAACGCCAACACACTGCTTTTCCGATCCAACACAAGCCGAACAGCTCCCCACACAGCTGTTTTAAAAGTAGCAGGTAGTGCACAGTCAAGGCTTACAGCATCTGTGTGAAAACTCGCGCTTGTAACTTTTGGTTCCGCATTATACATCTTTGCGCCACCACACGGTAAAACTGCATGCACCGAACCGTAACGTCTGTACCGAGCGGTTCAATACGAATACACGTACCGTTACACCCCTACTAGTTATTTGTATTTGTTGTGTCACCAATTTATTTGTACAAAAGTGAAAATTAGCGTAACGATCCTGGACAATGGGTAAACGTGTTGTGCCAAAGGTGTACACCCACGGACAACTGATTGCC
>JAODOY010000755.1:0-13441 GCA_025399855.1 Forbesichthys papilliferus | reverse complement strand
TGTGTGTGTGTGTGTGTGTGTGTGTGTGTGTGTGTGTGTGTGTGTGTGTGTGTGTGTGTGTGTGTGTGTGTGTATTGCAGGCATAGGGGAGAAGTTCTCGACATGGGAGCCCACCAAGAGAGAGCTGGAGCTGCTTCGACACAACCCCAAGAGGAGGAGAATCACCTCCAACTGTACTATTGGTGAGAGAGTGAGGGAGATGGAAGGAGACTAATATGGCCTCCTACTGTATATCTTTCATTTGTTCTAAGTTACTGGAAGTAGGCGGTCTCTCCGTTGTCAGGCAGCTGTTAGAGAGGCTGGAGGTAAACACGGAGCTAGCTTGCGTACGCTGCAACACCTGGAGTCTTGCTGCTAACATCTCCAAGCTGTCTGTTTAGAGGAGCAGGGAGACAGACTGAACGTTGAAAGCAAAGATATGGGAATAATAACAATATATTGCATTTTTCAATGGAAACAAAAATTGAACTCATTTGGTCTCTTGTGTGGGGCGTGTCACAAATGGCATCTGCTATTAAGGCTTCAGCTGAAGCGCACAGACAGCTATATCTGCCATTCATGGTCTGAAACAGTCTATTTACCCTAGAAATACCGCTGTGGCCTCAGAATGATCATAGGTACTTTGGAATTAATGTAATGTAATATACTCAAAATACCCATTAACCCTCACACCCCCATACCCATAGATCAGGGTTCCCCAGTCCTGGTCCAAGAGGGCCGCTGCCCTGCATGTTTTAGATGTCTCCCTGCTCCAACACACCTGATTCTAATGAATGGGTCGTTATAACGACCCATTCATTTGGACCAGGATTGGGGATAAATAATGGGCAATATTATGGTGAAATCTGTGGACCGCTCCATTGATTTGCATGGAATGCTGGAATCTCAAGGCTGGAGTCCACCCAAACGTGAAGCTGGCAATAAGCCAAAGGGAGGCTAAGGGGGTGTCGCAACCAGCACAACTCTACTCAGTACAGACCCTGACTGATTACAACAGTCCATACAGTACATAAAAATGACATGCTGAAATAAATGACACACAGAGAGCTATATTTCCTCCTCATCTAATTGCCATTCATTGTGCTGACATTGGCTATTGAGTGTTTGCCGACAGCCAAAGATTCGACATGCGTGTGTGTGCGTGCGTGCGTGTGTGTGTGTGCATGCGTGCGTGTCGGCGTCAACACCTGCAGCAGACATCTGCCGACACCCGAAGACATCCCTCGATAATGTGCATTGCAGCTACACTAGTATCCACCCACATAACAGACCCCTCCCCCATCGCGGCATCAGCAGCATCTTCTTCAATCAGTTCTTTAAATTGTTCCCTGTTCAAATGGCTATGTGGTGTTTCTTTTGCTGTGGATACATTGCATGAACCAACACGGTGGCCCAGTGGACAGCACCTCACAGCAAGAAGGTCCCGGGTTCGAACCCCAGTCGTCCCGGCCATTCTGTGTGGAGTTTGCGTGTTTCCGCCGGGTACCACTATTAAAAAACATGTTAGGTTCACTCTCCAGTCAGTGACCAGAGACATTTATCTGGAGATGGTCCCCGTGCGCTGCACAGCGGCTGCCCACTGCTCCCTTGGGGAATGGGTTAAATGCATAGGATGAATTTTACTACGTGTGTGTGACAATAAAAGCACAAATTACTCTAGAAAATAGTTGTTTGCTGCTATGTTAACGTATAAAATATTGTATAGAGCAAATTTTAAATGTGTCAACTCTCACTATAATGGTTTAGATTTCTGTTGTCTTTGAATGCCTGCTGCCCTAAACCTGCAGTTTTTTTTGCTACCACTGTTTGGTAATGTTCAAAATATCACATAAAGTACCTTTTTTAAAGATGAGTCACATAACAACACTTAACAAGACATCAAAACTAAGATAAAGATGCATTAAGACGAGCTGGTGTGTGTGTGTGTGTGTGTGTGTGTGTAGGGATGTGAAATGACATTATTGATGAGTCGGAGAGGTGAGAATGACCGGGGGGTTTGAGGGGTGGGAGGCTGACAGGCGCTAACGGCCCCTCCCTCCACCACTGTTTCTCCTGCTCTTGGCTTCACGTCTGTTTTCCTGTTGTCCTCCTTTCGTTACCCCCTACTTGCTCTTCCTTTTCCTCCATATTCTCAGCACCTCCTCCCCTCGATCCTCCTCTCCTCTCCTCTCCTCTCCATTAGCTAGTCCCTACAGTGCCTGCTATTTAGGACTAAACGGTCTGGATGAAAGCCAGCCTACATCTTTTATAAGCTTCCCAGCAGAGTACAACACCTTTTTAACAGCCAAGAAATAATACGTGTGCATCTGCCTGCCTCCTCTCCCTCTCCCTTTTCTCCCTCTCTCTCCCTTCCCCTCTCTCTCTCTCTTTCTCGCCATCTCTCTCCCTTCCCCTCTCTGTCTCTCCCTTCCCCTCTCTCCCTCCTCTCTCTCTCTCTCTCTCCCTTCCCCTCTCTCTCTCCCTTCCCCTCTCTCTCTCTCTTTCTCACCATCTCTCTCCCTTCCCCTCTCTCTCTCCCTTCCTCTCTCTCTCTCTCTCTCTCCCTCTCTCCCTCTCCCCCTCTCACTCTCTACCAAGAGTGGCCTGTAATGGAACCATGTATAGATAAGGTGTGGATCACACAGTTAAATGAGGGAATGACATCAGCGGCATCATTCCCTGTCAGGTCTGCGGGGGCTGATCAACCTGGGCAACACGTGCTTCATGAACTGCATCGTGCAAGCGCTCACACACACGCCCCTGCTGCGCGACTTCTTCCTGTCTGACCGGCACAAGTGTGAGATGCAGAGCAACTCCTGCCTGGTGTGTGAGATGTCACAGCTCTTCCAGGAGGTGAGAAATCTTCCCACACACACGCTAGCGTTCTCCCACTCCCGCAACAAAGAACTGCAGGATGGACGATTAGCTTAGCTACAGCACGCCAGCTGTGACCAGAAGCATGCTGGCATGTGTGGCAAAAGGGAGAGAAAATGTTAGATCTCCCTGCCGTTCATTATTTTATATATGTGGTGGAAAAACATACAAGCAAAAGCCGTCAAACGAGCGTTTGCTAATATTAATATTCTCAAACAAATGCGTGCTTAGGGACCCCGGTGAAAGGCACAGACCCCAGCTTGATAAACACGGGCATACTAAATGTATTAGTAAGATCGATAGAGAACGAGCTATGTTGAAATTATTTCAATGAACATTTTGTCCATCAAAATCTCTCTCTCTCTCGTTCAAGTAAGCTTTATAAGCATTTATTGAAACAGTATTGCCAAAGCTAGAGGGCAGGTAGCACTCAATAAGAACAACAATATTACAGACAATAGAACAAAAAGCCTTACAGTAATAACGCCAGTGGAAATTAAGAATAACTCCCTCCCTCCCTCCCTCTCTCTCTCCATGTATCCCAGTTCTACTCTGGCCACCGCTCGCCTCACATACCGTTCCGTCTGTTGCACCTGGTGTGGACCCACGCACGACATCTGGCCGGCTACGAGCAGCAGGACGCCCACGAGTTCCTCATCGCCGCGCTGGACGTCCTGCACCGACACTGCAAAGGTCACACACGCACACACACACACACACACGCACACACAGACACGGAAGCAAAGCAATGGATGCAGCTCTACAACACGCGCACGCACGTGCACACGCGCACACACGCACGCACGCACACACGGCAATGGATGCAGTTCTACAACACGCGCACGCACGCACGGCAATGGGTGCAGCTCTACAACACGCGCACGCACGCACGGCAATGGGTGCAGCTCTACAACACGCGCACGCACGCACGAGCACACGTACACACACACAGACACGGAAGAAAAGCAATGGGTGCAGCTCTACAACACACGCACGCACACGAAGGTTGGGTGCGAGACAGGAGATCATCGTTTGACCAAAGTGACTCATAAAGTAGCTAATTTCCTCCTTTCTAATGGGCTACTTCTCCTCAAATGTTCTCATTGGTTTGCCTCTCGGATTCCATCTCATCTGTCTTGTGAGCTCTCCTATCTAACTCTGCAGAGGGATGGGGGAATGCAATGACTCACTGTGTGTGTGTGTGTGCGTGTGTCGCACATTTCCGTGCGTCCGTCCAGCAGATGACAATGGAAAGAAGGCCAACAATCCAAACCACTGCAACTGCATCATAGACCAGATCTTCACAGGAGGTCTACAGTCTGACGTCACATGTCAAGTCTGCCAGTAAGGGCGTGATTGTTTGTGTTTGCTGATCATAATCCCTGTATTGAGAAGCGCCATAGATATTTGATATATACAGTATATGTATATTTCTTCTACCTGCCATTGACAGTAAGAAAGAAGTGCTGACCTCAGCAGAAAGGCTCAGCTATACAGCATGACACATACAGAGAATCTGTCCATACAGTGGTTATCTGTTCGCCTCAGTCTGTATCTGTTTTACTGACAAAAAGAGACCCCCCCCCCCCCATCTTCTTAACACACACACACACACACACACACACACACCTTGTTTTGTTATCTCTCTCTTTCTAGCTTTAATACACACAAAAATGGTGTGGGGCGCCACCTGGTGGTCAGATATAGAAGTGATTGAGTATTATTTTGTATTATAATTTCGAGGACAGTTAAGGAACATGTATACAGAGTTAGTTGAGCATTTCTACACGCTTAATTATACCTTTGTGTGTCACTGAGTGTTCATGAACTGCTAGAAACGGACTGGGAGATGGTTTAGAAACATGGAGTTGAACGTGAGGAGCTAAGCGTTTGTCCTGGCTCTCCCAGCGGTGTGTCCACCACCATTGACCCGTTCTGGGACATCAGCCTAGATCTGCCTGGTTCATCCACTCCCTTCTGGCCTCTGAGCCCCGGCGGGGACGGATCATCACTCAATGGAGAGAGTCACAGCACTGGAGCCACCACGCTCACCGACTGCTTGCGCAGGTAACCCACTCCAGACAGACAGACAGACAGACACCACACTAGGCATGGGACGATATGAAAAAATGATATCCTGGCAAAATTAATTGCGATAGACGATATTATCACAATTATTTATTATTGTATTAATCTCTTAAAATGGCACTAAAACATACTGGAATCACTTCATCTTAAATGTTGTTAGAAATCCATAATTTTTATTATCATGGCACATATGCACTATATTTTTGTGTGATTATTTTTATTTTGAAACCAGTATTTCAAAAAATTTGATTGAACTTTTTTATGTGGAGGACACAATGGGCATGCCGAGCCTTCAGTCATGGTGGTGATTGACCGGAAATGCAGGCTAATAAATCAAATACTAAATCGATACAATTGGACTATACTAGAGAGCTAGACAGCTTTTTTCAAGTCACTTGTGAAAATATTGACTTCCATCCATCCATCTTCATTCGCTTATCCAGAATCAGGTTGCGGGTTGAAAATATTGACCTGTGTGAGGATATTCATGATTATCACGATAAGGTTTTTTTTTTATTGCGATACATGATAATAGCATATATCGTCCCATCCCTACCTCACTCACCAACTGCCTGCGCAGGTAACCCACTCCAGACAGCTGTACTGACAGGCTAAGGGCAAGATTTAGGTGGCCAGGCAGCGACTAAACTAGTCTTTAAAACAACAGTGGCGGTTCTTAAAGAGGTTAACGTTGTGCTGCAGTAGTATTCGTTTTATTTCTAAGAGCAACTTGCAGAACTAAAGGCTCTTCTTCCGACTGGCTTCAGAAAGAGTTGAAATGGCTCCGCTGGTTCACAGGTTCGTCCAATCACCTGCAAAGTCATTTTTTCAACTTTTCAAATTTTTTCAAGCAGTTTGAATGAACGGCTCCCCAGATGGTTCCGTGTAAAACCAACCAGCTTATGTAACCTCAATCACAGAGCTGCTGTCTTGCTCCAAAATGGCCGCCTGTCCCCAGTTATATAGTCTGCCTAATATTCATTAGAAATTGATTGTACTCAACATGATCATGAAATGTGTATAAGGGGTATACTGTAGGTATTAAGATTACCACTGAGGCGAATAACAAGTTGTATGAACTGGCATAATATTGATACAAATAATGTATCAGTTCACACACACACCATCCATCCATTCCTATCCCTCTCCTGGACAGGTTCACCAGACCAGAGCACCTCGGAAGCAGCGCTAAGATCAAGTGTAGCGGTTGCCATAGCTACCAGGAGTCCACCAAACAGCTGACCATGAAGAAACTTCCAATTGTGGCCTGCTTTCACCTCAAAGTAATTGCAGGCCTCCATTACCACACACCAGTTACAACATGCATATGAATCTGTGTGTAACGTATCTTGGATGGCAGAGATTTCCCTGTTTGTTCTTACTAGAAAAAAAATGAATACATTTGACAATCAGAAAGGACAATGTTAGTATGTTTACCTTTGGCCTTGCATTATCTGCTGAATATCTCCTGAGAGGAGAGTGTTGTAATTGTTGCAGTGGTAGAAACACTGAGGTCTGTTGGCACAAGTGAGCGTGTTAAGCGTTCGAGCATGGACTCACTGATTTCTCGTTCTGTCCACGTAGAGGTTCGAACACTCGGCCAAACTGCGGCGGAAGATCACAACCTACGTCTCCTTCCCTCTGGAGCTAGACATGACCCCCTTCATGGCGTCAAGGTGAGGTTCTTCCCAAACTTGTGTGGTGATTGGCCAAACCTGAAGCTGGCCAGCGGTGGCTAAATATTTAATGTCGACTGCCTGGCAAATAATCATCTGACGTCTACTGACCATTTGTGTGTTTTTAGTAAAGAGAGCAGGATGAACGGCCAATACCAACACACAGCAGACCCCTTCAACAACGACAACAAGTAAGGCAATAGCATCTGTACCATAGTCCTTTCTAGCCTATAAGGTCCTTTATTTTGTATTCATCAGGCGTGCATAGTACACTTTAAACTTCAACGTTCGACTTCAAGGGTAATTGTTCACCTGTTCCCCCTCCCTCACCAGGTATAGTTTGTTTGCAGTGGTCAACCACCAAGGCACTCTGGAGAGTGGCCACTATACCACATTTATCCGGCAACACAAGGACCAGTGGTTCAAATGTGACGACGCCATCATCACCAAAGCCAGCATCACGGATGTCCTCGACAGCGAAGGGTGAGGCGTGCGAGGCCGTCGGAACAAACAGGGCTGTTGCAAAGGGTCCACGTTGGAGAGTAGCGCAAGAATGAGCCAAAACCGTGCAGGTTCCGGCCGTGCCAGATTGTCAGTGTCAGCTAGTGCTGTGGCTGGGGGTAGAAAACAAATCAACAATGTCTTTTTGTTTAGTAATAATCTAGGCCAAAATTAGATATTTTGGTACATTTCATTTAATTCCTGCCGTTTCCTGCATGTGCAAACATTGTTTTGTATTCAAATTCATAAGCTCATAATCTTCAAAGTCAAGCATTGAAATATTGTGGGCTTTGTCTTTTGAAAGCCTCTGCCACACAGGATCTTACTGGCTGATTTAATTATGTTTTGCCTTATTCTTCCCACTATTGGGACTCTTATCACCCCTCCCCCACCCATGCCCATTCATATAGGACTTTCATTGAACTTGACTTACTTTTTTTTTTTAACCTGTTTTGCTTATTTACCACAAGGGGGCAATACCACAATTTCACATTTAATTGCACTTTATTTAATTTGGACCGACAAGACAAGAGGTGCGTTCCCATTTTGCCCCTACCAGTCAAAACCACAAGGAGGTGCTAATTGCAAATATAACCGCATTTTATTTCATTTGGACTGTCTTGCACCTACCAGTCAAAACCACAAGGGGGTGCTAATTGCAAATATAACCGCATTTTATTTCATTTGGACTGTCTTGCACCTACCAGTCAAAACCACAAGGGGGTGTTAATTGCAAATGTAACCGCATTTTATTTCATTTGGACTGTCTTGTACCTATCAGTCAAAACCACAAGGGGGTGCTTATTGCAAATTGAACCGCATTTTATTTCATTTGTACTGTAAAGAAAAGTAGGTATGTTCCCATCTTGCCCCTACCAGTCAAAACCCCTCAGTTGTACAGCAGTGCAGATGCTGTGAATATCTCCGTTTTCCAGTTGATGTGATTCGTCGGGACCAGTGTCTTACAGGGCTATATCTAACATGGAACAATTATATAGGCTGTAATTCTGCCCAAATTTAACCTGATTTAGAAGCAATGTTTGTTTGTTAGTAGTTAAGTAGCAAAGTCAGTGCTGAGCTAACAAATGAACACCAAATGACAGTTGTAGCTGAAGTGTGCTTCTGTCTTTCCAGGTACCTCTTGTTCTACCACAAACTGTTCCTGGAGTATGAATAATTCAAACCATCACACCAGGAGATGTTTTGAGGGACTGGAGGGTAGACACTAGACGTTCTGAGAGATGGAGCACGGAAGGAAACCGACCCGAATTTTTGATCACGTTTTTTTTTTGTGTGTGTTTGTGTCACGTGTGAAGATGGCCCAACACATTTTACTTGTGGAGTTGTAGTGATATTGAGCCTTTCTCTGATTTGAAACAAACCATGGACAATATTTCATCCCTTGTAATTTATTTGTAATAGTCAATAATCAATTAAGTGCTGTATAAATGGTATACAGGTTGTACTAAATGACTGCGTGAATGATAGCGGTTCTGTTATGCTGTCCACTGTTTTCTTTTGTACATTGAGTGCATGGTGATGGGGGGAATAGTCTATTTTTATACATACTGAATATATAATCGTCATTTCATTTTTGCAACCTCCCTGTTACTCTCGTTAAGCTTGTATGTGTTTTTTCGTGACAACTTTCGATCATGATTTTTACTTTGCACAAGAGACAAAACAAAATGGCTGCGATTTTTAACATTGTCCAGTTGAACTGCTGAGAAGTCTGTCGTGATGCCTGTCGGGCTTGCTTTTGTGTTTTGTGTTTCTTTTTTTAAAGGTGACATTGCAACGGTTTGTGTTCCAGATGTTCCAGGTGCGTTGTTGTGATACTATTTCAGGTATATAGGTATATCGTGATTGGTAAGAAATGCATTGAAACAAAAGAGGAGAGCTCTATTCTCAACTCGGGCACCTGTGGGGAATGCAGGGGCTGTGTTGGGCTGCATGTTGCTCCAATTCCCTGTCTGTTAATGTGTGTACGACTTGACGCACGTGTGGGTGTGCATGTGCGACGGTGCGAGTGACTCGGGCGTACGCGTGCTAGCGTGACGGACGCCCATCCTAACAAGTCACATAGTCGACCAAGATGGCCACGTTTACTGACGAGATTACTATATTACTTATTGGGACTGCTATTCTGTCACGGCGTCGGCGTAGATGTGTCTATGCACGTGCATGGCGCACATTGCATATGTGTGTATGTGTACTGAATCAGTACTTTTATTCAGCATGCTGTCTGAGCTGGATATCACAGTTTGGTAAGACAATTCCACATGTTGATTCTATGTATGTATCTATGTACAGTTTGTATGTAAGTGATAAGAAAACCAATGGCAAAAACTGGAGTGTTCATCCATATTGCTGGAACAGGCCTCATTGGTAGGATCAGGTTATAAACTATAGTCACTTGTCCCTCCGACACATGTAACTGCTGCAAGAACTGGACACAGTGCCAGAGAGCCTCACAAATAAATAAATATATATCTGTAATCATTACAGTGTGCTGCCGTTTTATTTTACATTCAGATGAATGTCAGTGTTGTCTCGTTTGCATGTGAACGAAGCAGAAATGACAATGTTACGAAGTAAGCAGACATGCTCACTGAACGTACATTGGATAAAGGTCAAAATGCACAAATGACACATAATGTAATTATTCTGTCAGGGAGCACTGAAAGGTCTTAGCAATGCTAATTTAAAAGTATATACAGTATTTCAGCTAATATCAGTGCTACTCTACAATGGTTGCGGAAGAAACAAAACACAAGTATGGAGAAAAATATATATTGACCTCTCAATAGTGTGGACACAAATGTATTATTGTATTGTGCAGATACAGTAGTAAATGTCTGAATAATAATATTAGAACAAAGATAAGTAAACGTTGACTCGTTATTTAAAACAAATTTCTGTTTTATCATGTACAATGTCATGTTTCATTTTTAACATTAAGACTAGTGAAACATATTTGAATAAGTGCTTTAAAAAGATCTTGCTTGATTTAAACATATCTTCCTGCTATGGGTAGGCCTACTCTATTATGTGCACGATCACAGTGTTTTTAAGTGCCATACACATTCCCTGGGCAAGAGTTCAACTGGATGAAAATTATGCTATTGTTCCAGTAAGCGCTTTACTCTGCAATGGCAGCCGCAGGATCGTCAGTGTAATGGGTCTGTTGCATTACCTCCTGTCCCCAGAGACGCTCTTTTTTCAGGGAGTGTGCTTTCTGGAGGACAGCCTGCTGACAGAGGAAGAATGGGGGTCTCTGTGGCAGGCCTTCTGCCCAGCCTGGCACTCTGAGCTCTGGGAAGCAGTGGGCACACTCACAGGTCTCCGTGGGGTTGGAGTCAGTGGTCCAAGGAGGCTCGGTAGAACAGAAGGCTGCGGGAGACAGCAGGTGGCAGTGTTCACACAGAGTAGGAAGCGGCACCAAGCTCGCCTCCCGGAGCCAGACTTTACTTGAGTAAAGTGACAGTGTTTGCTAACCACGGCAACACCTGCCTAATTGACAGGCGAGGTATTTTGATTGACACACATGCAGCACCACGACCAACAAAGTCATTGACCATATCTTCACACATGCTGGAGGAATTTGTTGGGCAAACTAACATGAGTCTGGCTGCTTGCAGGTCAAATACATTACATACACTAAGTATGGTATGGATCAGGAGTAACTGCACCCTAAATAGTTTTACTTTTTTTAGCTGTAAACTAGCCTTGAATAATAGAACATAACTGTGATTGTTTTTATAAAAATCTGGGCCCTCATTTATCAACGTAGGCCTATTTATTTTCTAGACTCTTAGCTACTAATACTTATCTCAGGATACTACTACATATGTATTCAAACTGTTATGCTTCATTTAATAATGTATTAATACAGAACCTGTTGAAAGGGTTTCTTTTCATCTTGCAGAACATTGCTGGGAAAATAATACATTGCTAACAAATGTATCTTTGGCTCTAAACCCCGCCTCTTTCCAAGAGTTGTCAGTGAGATTTGTGCAAAGGATTTGTGATTTATAAAAGTTTTAATGTTGGCCATGTTAGTGTCAGTGTGTCTCAAACATTATTGTTTTGTTTTGTACAGTCAATGTGTTATTGCACCATTATAGAAAGTTCTTGTTTTATTTGACATTTATTTTATGCTGTCTTCTGTGATATCTTCATGTTGGTGGGCAGAAATTAGTGACATTTCTTAGAGCTTTAAATGCAAGGTTTGTGACCATAAATGGTAATTCATGGCGTTTCCTTGTGTAAATGAGGCTTCGCCTGCATTCGCACAGCACTTTAGAATGTGTCTGATTTATCAAGTCAAACTACTTAGAAGCGTGCGTAAATCAGGAGTATGAATGATTGATAAATCCCACTTTTTTGGTACTTAAGAACATTCTAAATTTGCCTTGCACCCAACGTTTCTAAGCAACATTGATAAATGAGGGCCTATTTTATAGGTTGGAAATGGCTCTAAGCGTCATAATTGTTTGAAATCGCCCAAGGTGCTGGCTCCTGACCGTACTTTTGGTCCACTCATGCGTCAACAGTTGATGTTAATGGAGTTCCTCCTCATAGCATCTCTCTCCCCTTCCCCCTGTGACCATGTTTCAAAGTCGTGCAGTCGGTGAAGTCCGGCTCAGAACTGAGTGTGATAATCTAAAATAAAAGTCCTTGCATACCACACAGACCTGTGGAGCTCTGCCCATGCGATTCAACATCTTGGGCCACTCGTAGCGCACCTTGCTGGGCACGGTCGGGCACCTTGCGGCCTGGCCTATTGCGCCTGGCCGTGGTTCTTCTCAGAAGCACCAACAGGGCGAGCACCAGCGTTATTAGAAGTAGCAGCATGCACAGAACCAGCAGAGAGTACACCAGCAGGGTGGAGCCTGACAGGGCTGGTGAGGTGGAGCGGGCTCTTGTGGTTGGGGGCGGTAAGGCTACTTCAGTATCCAGGGATTGCAAAGGAGTAGTGGAGGCACCCTGCTGGGCTGGAGAGAAGAGAGAAAAATAAACAGGCTTGAATACACTGACATTGAACAAAAACCCAGCTCTTGATATGTTTGTTGTTGTTTTTATCTCAATTCAAACCCCCTATGTATTTTACATTTCTTAAAATGTGTATTCTAGTCGTCAGCATGCGCTCCATGTAGCCTGCCACTACACACTAAACTTGGGAAATGTGACATGGCAGAGATGCGTTGGTCTGTTGAAGTGTCACACAGCGACTACACACGGATACACAGCTATGATTCATCTCATTATTATGCATATGTTTTATGCCTCCCTCCCTCCCAGTGTAAACATGCGCTTTCGTTTCTCCATTTTGTTTTGCCCTTAATTCTCTCTCTCTCTCTCTCTCTCTCTCTCTCTTTCTCTGTCTACCACACACACAGATTAATTCTCCTCTCTCTTTTCTTTTCGTTGTTTATAATCTACACACCGCTAGTCATTCCATTCCCTCGCTGACCTCTCACCCTCGTCAGACACCCGGCTGCAGGTGGAGAGAGAAGTGACTCTACTCACACTGACAGTAGCGGGAACACTCTGCAGTGTGACGGCCACACACAGACTCACACCTCACACACATCTTCAGCAGCCAGTCGTAGTACTGGCCATGGACGGCCTTACACGCCTCAGCCACTAGAACACACACACACACACACACACACACACAGGCATAGGTCATGGTCAGGCAAGGAAAATGATAGCAAAGGTAATTTAGCTTGCGTGCAAAGTGTTTCTTAAACCAAATGTGAGTTAGAAGTAGTGAAATAACTTTGTGGGCTTACAGGTACAAGTAGTACTCGAGGAAAACTACACTTTAATTGTAATCAACTCTGTAAGAACATCTGAGTAATAAGATGGCCAGGACAAATGCATGCTAACATGGCTGTTACTGTGTGCTATCCTGTTTTATCTTATTGCATTAGGCATATAGCCCAGCCATTATAATTCAAAGGTATTTCACTACCACTCTTAACATGGGACAACATGAGAATATGGATGAGTAATAGGTCCAGGAACAGTGTGCCTTGGGACCATAACATGAAAGACCAGTGAGTCATTTGGGTGCCAAACGGCCCTGCGACTGTTGTTCTGATATGACACTGGGCATGTTCCTCATATTGCCTGAAGGGGCTGGACGCCTGAGAGGGGGAGACCATCTGACACAAATGGAGATTGAATGGAAATGTCCCCATGGCTTAGCACAAACTGGCACACCTACTAGCACAGTGTGTAATGTGTGTGTGTGTGTGTGTGTGTGTGTGTGTGTGTGTGTGTGTGTGTGTGTGTGTGTGTGTGTGTGTGTGTGT
>JAODOY010000754.1:7500-13441 GCA_025399855.1 Forbesichthys papilliferus | reverse complement strand
TTTTAATTAATTTCTTTTTGATACTAATTAATAGCTGTCAGATTGGTTTGATGACATTAACCGCAGTTGTATACTCTAACTACTGTTAGAAAAGTAATATAGACAAAATAAATAGACATACTAAACAAAACAAAAAATAAGTATTTTCAGGAAGAATTAAACTAAACTAACAAACCTGGTTGAAAAATGAATGAATACAAAATCTGAATGTAAATAATACATAAAAGCTACTATTTCATGATCCACTGTATGGCCCTCGCAGATCCTGTAGAGCGAGAGACGTCCGTCTGCATCCCACATACAGTTACAATAATAGAACTCTGGCGCCTCTACTGGCCTTCTCAAGTACTCGCGACGCGTAACGACGTCAAAGGCACCACCTTTAGATGTCAGACATCTGTAGTTGAGGTCAAGGAAAATAGTCATGACACTGATATGCATTTGACAGTTTTGTTGTAGTAGTAGTAGTCGTCTTTAATTATATTGCTTTTCATACAGAATTGCAGTTCAAAGTGCTTTACAGAGAGGTAATACATGTACAATTGTGCTTCCCATAAACAAATGCAGAAATACAAAGAACATTAATAAAAATGTTTAAAGTAATCAGATTTTTAAAGAAAATTTTAAACTGGTGCATAAAAGAATACAATGAAGATGCATAACATGATACTGAAATGACATACGTTAAAATGGTTAAAAGAATCAGTTGAAAGAAATATAAGAGAAATTTAAACCTTATAATTTTTGTTGCTATGTTAGAATGTCAGAATCATGGTTTTGCACCATGCTAGTCTGGTGGCGGAAGCACATATTCAAGTAGCAGTTTAGTTAATTACCAAGACTCACTTATACGCATACGAGGGTGCTGTATAATTCATTGTAGGAATTATCAAGACTCCCTCGTATGCATACGAGTGCGCTGTATATCCCCTTGTACCCACTAACCTCAGTTACTTCCTCGTATGTATACAAGGGTATGTATAGCCTCAGATACACAGACCCTGCATGTAAATTCACCAATCAACTGCAGAACATACTGAAATGACATAACAACCAAGATAAAATACGATATCAGCAGATTAAGCTAATAGACACCTTGCATGTGCAGCATTTTCTGTAGCAGTTTAGCAGTGCAGAGTTGTGCAGTTACAAGCTAACTAAAAGCTAATTTAAATACTAGATTAGAAGTTTACTGAAATTTACTGAGCCGGATTCCCTGATGGGTAGTAAGTTCCATAGCTTCGGGGCATAGTTAATAAAGGCTGCATCGACGATTTTCTTATTGCTCTTGCTAGAAATTTTCAATAAACCACTGTCAGATGATTTTAGGGCTCCGGAGGGTATGTAAGTGACCATTGCTTGAGCGATATAGTTTTGTCCTAGCCAATGTCGCGCCTTATATGTAAGGAGAAAGACCTTTTAAAATAAATTCTGCGTGCTACTGGTAGCCAGTGCAGGTAGGCCAATACTGGAGTAATATGTTCTCTCCTTTTAGTTCTTGTTAAAGGCCTATCTGCAGAGTTTTGAATGAGCTGTAGTCTCTCAATAGCTTTTTTTTGAGAGGCCGGTGAACAGCAAAATAGTCGAGTCGGCTAGATACAAAGGCATGTATACATTTTTCAGCATCTTTTTGATTTATAAATGATCGAAGTTTAGCTAAGTTTCTCAGATGAAACAGTGATATTTTCACTACCCGGTTGACTTAAATCTTAGATCTGGGTCTAACAGAACTCCAAGATTGGTAACCTCCGATTTTATCCAGGGTGTCACACCTGATTCAAATCAATGGGCTTCTGCAGAGACTGATAACAACCTATTCATTAGAATCAGGTGTGTTGGAGCAGGGAGACATCTAAACATGCAGGGCAGTAGCTCTCCAGGACCAGGGTTGGACAGCCCTGATTTAGGACTTCTTTAGGGATTTAGGGATTATTTATCACAATTATTAATTGATTTTATGAACAATGTATTTTTATTGCACACATTATTATCAAACCACGTAAATCACTTCCATCTTGTGCTACATTCCTGCTAATGTACAAATAATAGCTTCAAAATAAGACTGGTCCTTAAAGTGCATCAGTAAAGCAAAATAAAAAAATTGTACATAAAATATAGGCCAACTAAAAATAAATATGCCATCAAAGAACACAACCAATTTATAACAATTCAGGCCTATATAAAAAAACAACAGTTTACAGGTTTTTGGAAAGAAACACCAGCCTGTCAACATTTTCTGGTTTGAGAGATTATCAAAGGCAGGTCACCACATTTACCCAGTGCTAAAAGCCCTCTCCAAAGGGGAACTTGTAGCTGGAAAGCACGCACGCACGCAAGTACTTTTTTGCGAGTTTCAAGAGTCGTGGATAGAATCTCTGATGTTCTCTCCACCAGTCCAGTGGGTCCTTCTCACTGTCAAGGTTGTCTAACTGTAGGTAGGACTGTAGCTCAGAAGCTATAGCTTGTTGTTCGTGGTGGGGAGAAGATCTTGGTGTGGTTCTGTCAGTGATCTTGAAAAATCTCCCCAAGGTCTTCTTTTTTTTTGAAGTGGGTGCATCCTCAGCAATCTCAACATGGGAATAATTTAGGCCCATCTCCTCGATCCCCACCTTGTGGGACACTTGTCGTCAGAGCATGCTCTGGAAGCTTCAACTCCCTTTGTGCCTTTGCTAGCTCCTTTTTACGCTTCCAGCTATAGAAGAAACTGCTCACTAGCTTTTTGCAGAGGCCCACTGCACGGTTAATGCGAGGATCTCTCATTGTGTTCTCTGTAAAAGAACATGAGATTCATGAAATAAACAGAAATAAACAGTTTATTTATACAAATAACACAATTAACTCAGACAACCGTTAATCATTACACAATAATTACTGACAATTACACTTTTTTTTTAAAATAGAAATCTGGCAACTCGCATATTGCTAGATGGAGCCTGTGGCCAAAGCACTGGAGCCCTGTCCATTTATTTAGAGAAGCTGCCTTCACAACATTTGTATCGTTATCGGTTGTAATGCAGACAAGTCTCCTGCAAGCTCCAAGAGGCCATCACTTCTCATAATCCCTGGGCAAATGACTCTCCTGTGCGGTCTTGTGGAAAAAATGACATCTGCAAGCATATACTCTTCATTGTAAAATCACTGTCGATGTAATGTATTGTCAGGCTCATGTACAGCTCCATTGTTCTACTTGACCATAAGTCAGTGGTAGTCGCAAAGTGCTCAACAGCTGTAACATCCTTCTCTTTTTTTCCCCGTTTTGCATACAGTGCTATATAGGGCTAATCCAAGGAGTTGACCAGGGAAGCAGGGATACATTTAACTTAAACACGGGAACCATGTTGTATTCAAAACAAGCATCCAACACACTGTCGTGGTAAAGGTTGGTTGTGAATTACGTATTGATGTGCCCTACACCAGCGATCATGATTTTGTCGAGACGGAGCAGTAACATAATCCAGTATTTTAGGATGAAAGTGACACAGTATGTTTGGGAGTTCGTAGGCTATGTGGGTAAGCAGTGTGCCTTCTAAAGCGAGTTCAAAATTGTTATCGTTAAGAAACAGCAAAATGTCAACTTACTATAGTCATTTCAGGTTTCAGCGACATATTCCATATTTTCTGTAGACCGGTAGATATTTTAACCAGCAGCAAAATAATGAGGTGAGGTCAGAATTGGCTAATGTTCGTGGCGAACATGTTTGCCTTGACCTTGAATGTTGAACTTGTTGTGTAAACATTCCAAACATATTAGATTGAAACCGTCACCCTTTGTCCAGCATCAATGTGTGTTCGTTGAGAACTACCTCCTCAATCAGTTTGCTGCGAACTCAAGCAAACGGAAAAATGTTTGCCAATTCTAAACGCACCTCTGTTCCGCTATTGTCTTGTGACATTAATTATTCCTTGTGATTGGTTACAGTAGTATCATTGCTTGGCAAAGTGGGTAGCCTACCAACGAAGCAAATAAAACAAATGCCGTACATTTTTCATTTATTCTTCTGAATGTAGTTGGCTGGAATTATGCAGTCATTAGGAAAATGATCGAGGTCATTTTCATTTATCGCACAATGAGGCGATACAGTGATTTTCGCGACAGGCCTAAGTGCAGGTAATGCCACTTTAGAGAAAAAATTGCGTGAGGGGATCACACATCTTTTGTCCAGTGTGTTGACAATTTTCCAGAAACCTTCATTGCTCACAGTGTTTATTAGACACGTATCTTTGGCCAATAGAATGCGATTGCATCTGTTATTTCAATCTGTCTTTGGGAGTTGGATGGATATGGTGATGCACTGTACAGCGTCACTGTTATGGATGTCTGAGTTGACGCAAGCGAAACACGGGGATTCAGTGAGGTAACGTTTGTAATGTTATTGTTCTTGGCCTTCTGTCACCTGTCACCTTGGCCTTCTGTCACCTGTCACCTTCTGTCACCTTCATGCATTCATAGTACTGAAATTTGTAATGTTTTTTCAGGTTGTTGAACAAGTTAGTTGTGTTGCTGTCTGGCGCATACACAATTCTAAAGCACTCTTTGCAGAAGACTTGTTCTTACTTGACATTGACATTGTTTAATGTCACGTCATCATGGCAGACATTGACAGCTTATTTTGCTTTTGTTAATGTCATATATATATATATATATATATATATATATAATCCTGGTAAATGTCAAGTTGTCATGACAAAGACAATTATAGGTTATGTCATTTTGGTTAATGTCAATTTGTTATGACAAAGACAGATCCCACACAATGTCAATTTAACATGACATTATTTACCGAATTACAGCTAAAGACAACAGTAAAACATTAATTAATGTTCATGACTGGTGTCATGTCATGGTTATGACCGTGTTATGTCAGTCCTAATGAACACAACTTAAAATAAAGTGTTACAGAATAATTAATTTAAATAATCTTGTAACAGAAGGGGTAGAGATTAAAGGGGGAATTTTCTACTAGTTGCTTGATCAAGGATGGCGTCTTTCTCTCTGACAGACAGTGTTGTAATCGAGACCGACTAATCCAAGACCTAGTCTTCACCGAAATCAGAGTGTTCCGAGACCGAGACAACACCAAGACTTTGAGGAGTCGAGACCAAGTCAAGACCAAGGCAGAGCGAGACCGAGACTAGACCAGTTCGAGTCCTACATTGCAAGATATATAGCCTTCTTGCACATAATGCATTGACCGTGCAGTAGCCTATATTATGTGTGCAATTCTTTGCCTAACATTGTTGGATTAGGTGGAGGCATAGTATTTTCTTTATGGTTAAACATTTGAACACATGCATTAGGAAAGAAGGCCTATTAATAACTAACTTCACAGACATGAACAATGTTAGGTCGGTGAGTGGCAGTGTTGGACTGGGACTGAAAAACGGCCCTGGACTTTGAAGCCAACTGGCCCGAGAACTGTCTAGAGAAGACCTTGTTGGCAAATAGAAATTTAGTCTACACACTATCCACTGTAATAAACTATGATCCAGTAGTTTTTAGATAGCCAGGCCTTTTCTTTTGGCCATTAATTGTTTTTAAATATAAATGTAGGCTACAATTAGTAGCCTAGTCTGTACATTAGTGTAGACCTTAGTGCAGCATTCGATACCATCGACCATCAAATCTTAATTAACAGGCTAAATAAGAGCGTGGGCATCTCTGATTTAGCTCTGGATTGGTTTTCCTCGTACCTATCAGATAGGACCTTTTCCGTGTCGGCAGCAACATTTATGTCAGACTCAGCCCCTTCGGAATGTGGGGTGCCCCAGTGTTCTGTGTTGGGCCCTATTTTATTTAACTTATATATGCTTCCTATCGGGCAGATTATAAATAGTTTTATTTGTATATCATATCATTTTTACGCAGATGATATTAAATTATATATTTCTTTTAATCCGGATAGACTTGAAAAACTGTCTATTACAAAATTATATGGCTTCC
>JAODOY010000754.1:0-2500 GCA_025399855.1 Forbesichthys papilliferus | reverse complement strand
CACCCCTCTTCACACTGCCGCCTCCAGTGGACAAATTGCCGTGGTCAAACACCTTCTGAGTTTGGCTGTGGAGGTAACACACACACACACACCACACACACGCACGCGCACACACCAACCTTTGCATAAGCTGGTCTTCTTGGCGTGTGTCCGGGACACTCCAGATCGATGAGTCCAATGCATTTGGGAACACGGCGCTCCACGTGGCCTGCTTCAACGGTCAGGATGCCGTGGTCAGCGAGCTGATGGACTACGGTGCCAGCGTCAGCCAGCCCAACAACAAGGGCTTCACCCCACTGCACTTTGCTGCAGCCTCTACACACGGAGCCCTCTGCCTTGACTTCCTGGTCAACAACGGGGCCGACGTCAACATCCAGGTATATTCTCACAGGGCCACACGTGACTACGGCGTTGCGTGATGTAGTGTGTTCATCTTACACTTTATTCATTAATTATTAATTATGATATTTTCATATTTCATATTTAAGGGCACCACTGTAATAATAATATAGAATGATGCAAAATTTAAATTATAATAGTTTGACTATAGATATAATAGGAAACCAGGGATAGTTCAGCATGGCTGACATAAAGTTGGTGCGAGTCATGCGACACACAATATTAAGCCTAGGCTATTTTCAGCGGTTTTCCTAATTAGGCTACAGTTTTTTTTTTTTTAGTTTTTTTTTTAAGCTTTATACTTTCAATGAATGGAGTCTAGGCTAAATGTAGTGAGACAGAACTAACTCACTTGTGGAGAGTGAAGTTTATGGCATAGACAAACATATTTTAAGTAAATCTGTTTATTACGCAACGTTATACGTTTGTTTGTGTGTTGGACAAAGTTATATACAGTTGCAAGAAAAATTATGTGAACCCCTTGGGATTACGTGGAGTTTTGCATGAATTGGTCATAAAATGTGCTCTGAACTTCATCTAAGTCACAACAATAGAAAAACACGTCACGTAAACAATTCACGCTCGTCAATGTGTGGCCTATTAGTAATGAGGCTGTTTTTACTTACCAAGCGTACCTTAGTGGCTCATTAGGTTAAGCATTGCCCTTGTAATAGTGAGGGTTACGGTTCGACTACTGTCCATTACTACATATAATATTTGAGCTCATGCTAATAATTATGTTATAGAAATTCAGAACAGTTTGTAAATTATGAACTAATTAAAGATAAACATTTACTCTAAAGACATTGGAAGAATATCATTTGCTTTAGTTTTACTCAATCTGGTGTGTGTACAAGGACCGGAAGATCAGATGTTTTGTTTTTAATTATACTTATTTTATTAGTCTACTGTTTACAGTAACCTATTCCGTATAGGCTAGTATTCAAATAATGCTGCATGTTAAAACTAGTGTTGTAGTACTCGAGACCGACAGTTTTTTTTAAAGATATTATTTTCGTCTTGGACTCGACTGCATTTTTACTAGGTCTTGTTTCGGTCTCGGACCAAGAGATCTCGAGATTTTACTTGGAGACCGGTCAAGACCACAACTGCGTGAATATAATTATTGCCGCCCGGTTCATGCCTAATGATAATTATTGTGATTAGAAGTAAATCCTCTTTTAAATTTTGAATGTTTTACTTTACATTCTACCAAACGCGTGCCGGCTGGCCGCAACTGCAGCGCATCGCGCTGTCTCTGTGTGTGTGTCAGATTGGGCCAAACTAATACTCAACGTTGAGGGGAGATACGAGCGGCCCCTCCCATCTTGGAATGATCCTTGAAAATCTGCTATCTGATTGGCCGAAGAGCGTTTTAGCAATATCGAATAGAATGCTAGGTGGTGTACGAGATATTTTAGTTTATTATTCAAGTATATTGAGTGCAGGGCAGACAAAAACTTTTATTTTTATGACAGTTGGAATCAGTGTCCCTGTCATATTGCAGACTGACCTTCTAAATCTAAACTCTCAGCAAAGCGTTGCTGGGATTATGAAATATTGATACCCACGGACATGAAGGCACTTGAACTCTCGCAACATTATCGCCTACTAATCCAAGATGTTCATTTTTCCTTTACTTTTCCGTTACTTCATTAAGCTATTTATCAGGCTATCTTTTTCCCATTGAGTGTGCAGCTTCTTCTTGGCTTCCCACCCTGCCTCTATGCAGTGCTTATCGCAATAGACATGTTAATTCATCAGGCTTTCACCAACCATCATGCAAATTGACATCAAGAGAAAGCGGAAAAGCTGGCTGTATAACATTAGAATACACCAGAATTGTCCTCGTTTGCGGGGTGAATTTGTCGTTATTCTACTAGTCTCAGCCTCGTACGTTCGTTAGCATTATGCAGTGTTGCCAACTTAATGACTTTGTGGCTAGGTTTAGCAATTTTTCAGACCCTCTTAGTGACTTTATACTATATAAAAAAGCAGACCATTTACCAGGGAAAAGTTGAGACATACAGTTGCAAGAAAAAGTATGTGAACCCCTTGAGATTACGTGGAGTTTTGCATGAATTGGTCATAAAATGTGCTC
>JAODOY010000753.1:0-13443 GCA_025399855.1 Forbesichthys papilliferus | reverse complement strand
AAATATGTCTCTTATTTGTCTCATATATATATATATATATATACTGTATATATAAGTAAGATCGTTTTTTTATGTCTGGTTGTCTGGTGACAGAAGATAGAAAGTATCCTCATCAATTTACAGTATTTCACTACCTTCTCAGCTGTGGTGTGGTGTGTGTGTGTGTGCGTGCATGCGTGTGTGCGCGTGCATGTGCATGTATTTCTGTTCTCCTTGGAGATGTATTATTTTTAGCCAACCCCCTTTTCTTCCATACTGCTGCTCCTCTGACAATCAGTGGTGCTCCAGTTTCACTGGCCTCTCCTGTGGCCCCTGTTTCTGTGATATGGGGCCTGAATCTGCATAGGGCAACACAACACATTGTCACATGGCCTCACTGGACTTACTGGGGCGATGGCCCTTACCATATGCAAGGTAGAGAAAGAGTTGATATGAGGGATGAGTGGGGCCTCCTGAATTTCCCTCGGGAATCATATTCATCATATGTGGAAGAGAAATTCTTTACTCATCAACCTGCCACCTTTCAGCATATGTCTTCAACCTGCAACCTCCCACGTGCAACTGTCTCACATCCAATGCTGCAGCGTTGTATTTTTAGCCAAACTGTGGCTCGAGAATCCACTTCAGGGCTGTGCCGACTCGATAAAGCTAAAATCCTGCATCTTTTTGGCTTAGTTTTCATTCTCTGCCTTTGTATGTTTCTCCAAGCTTGGTGGTATGCCAACAAACAAAATGTTCCACTTGACGTTGAGAACACACAATTTGCACAGCATCGTGTTACATGCGTTGACTAGCTGTAAAGTCTCATTGGTTAATAGCATTCAAATGCATCACTTGAGGAGTTGGCATCATGCTGTCTCCTCTTGTGGTAGAGGGCCTGTAAACAGGGTAAAGGTCTGTATTGAGGTTGTGTTGCCTCAGGCCACTAAAGAAATAACCATGTATTAACAAAAGACAGATTGCAGCTGCAAGTGTATGACAGGGCAACAGGATAGTGTCACATATCTGGTCCGAGTTCAAAACTCCTGTAAACTCACACATGCTTTGGGTTATACTGGCTGATTATACCTCTTGGTTGATGTTAAGCAGAGCTCCAGTAACTATAATGCGGATTTACTGAAGTGAGCATACTGCCTATTCTAAAAAGAACCGATGATAAATAATGCGTTGCCCCCACAACAGAGACAGGGGTCAGGGACATGTCAATCAAGGGGTTTTGAGAAGAGGTCACAGTGAAGGCAAGAAGTTCTGCAGTAGCATAACAGTAGCATTTCCTCATGTAAAGCCTGAATTTTTCCAGTATTTCATGCTGGTTTGCTGGTACCCCATTCTGTAATTTTCCTAAATGACACAATATAAAACCATCAAACATATTTTTCCTTGATTAATACACCATGAAAAAAGTGATAGCACTAAAAGTTCAGCAGCAAAATACTGATATTTTCTATTAAATAGAACATAGACTCAAAAAACCAACCAGGACAGAAATGTCAAATGTTCTAGTGGAAGAGTCTTAATATCTAAATGAAATCTTGTACCAAATTTGTACAAAACGCAAAAGCCACGCCTCTGTTAGTCCATTATTGGAAAATTACATTTATTTCTCATTTGTATGCAGACAACTTATGTATGTAGCTCATTATATTAAGGTTTATGTCCATAGGAACATGTTTTACACCAGATTATATTAAGGTTTATGTCCATAGGAACATGTTTTACACCAGATTATATTAAGGTTTATATCCATAGGAACACGTGTTACACCAGTAACATTGGTGTTATTGCTGGTTTGGTCTGGTCTGGTCTGGTCTGGTTGCATTCAGACAACTGGCCTACTCACACTCAACCCAGCAAGATCATACTGGTGAACCATGCAGCTACACCAGCTACATTATAGCATGGCTATACTGGACTTCCATCTGAACCAGCACTATACCAGCACTAACCAGTATGAACCAGTATGAACCAGCACTACACAAGCACTAAGCAGTATGAACCAGTATGAACCAATATGAACCAGCACTAACCAGTATGAACCAGCCAGGACTAGCACTACACCAGCACTAACCAGTATGAACCAGTATGAACCAGCCTGGACCAGCATGGAATGCAGGCTCGTTTATTCTAGATTTTTCAGAAGGGATGGCAGGATCAGAACTTTTATTATTTTAAAGTGTACGATTAGATTTAAAGGACGCTAAGCACAAATGTGATTGTAAAAACAAAGAAGAATGATTTACAACATTTTGGTTCCTTATCAATCCAGCTGTCTGTGTTTGTGATTGTGTGCTATGGTTACTACTGCTCCATGTAGATGTAATGTGCCAAAATGGATGCCTTCCACTCCATAAGCTCCATGCCGGTTTAATATAAATCCGTGTAAGTATTAATATCACCATAAAACTGCCAAAGTGAAATGCAAGCAACACGGGTCAATGTCTTTGTGCTGTGGTGACTGATCTACTTGGTTTTTGTGGAAGCCTGCAGGTGCTCTACTAATCCAGGGTCATCTGCTTAAAAAAGAAACTGCATGGCCAAGAACGTGACACATCATTTCTCTCAGTTCTGGACTGTGCAGTTTTGTGGGCCTGGCCAAAAACATCACACTTGTGTGATGTTGGCATTTTGTTCCTTAAAGTATTATAAATGAACATGGTGTTTTCTCATGGTATAGTTAGTGTATATTGGAGTATTGGGTGGTATGGGGTGATGGTACATGAATGATCTCTTACTTACTAACTTGCATACATATACATAATGCATACATATGGCTGGAAATGTGCCATTGCTTAGCTTGATGTGATTCCCAAAACCCACCAGATTTTCAAGGTGGTTTACTGCAATGCAGAAAGTTCTGCGGGAGCAGATGTCACGGACAGAGCTGTATAATGCACCTCAAATCTGCCATCAAAGTATCATCTATTTGAACAGAAAGAACTCAATTGAGTGTGCACTCAACATGTGTGCACTAAACAAAATGTCCACAGGGAAGCTTTAGAGTAGTGCTCCATCTCCCATGTTATATAACGGACATGCTACAGGTGTGTGCTGTTGCCAATTGCCACTATGGCAGCGTTGGTGTTCTACATTTAGTGACAGATTTCCCGTGAATCCACAGCTTTGAGCTACTTTTCTCAAGCCAAGGAGTGGGAAGGTGTGTAGCGACTATTAAACCAGCACCAACGGCTAGTTGCTTGCAAGCCACATGCATATCCATGCCTCTGATTGAGAGCCTGTTCTGACAGGGACAGTGTTTGTACCAATGTTCATTGTTTTATTTCTTCTACTTTTTTGTGCACAGGGCCACCTACACCTTTAAGCCAGTCACACTTGGCACTGCAATTGCATCTAGTCCGTGATGTGCCAAATCCCAACTGTCAGTTCTATCCTTGGCGCTTTTTATTATCCGACAGTCCTCCAAACCCACATGCCCAACTGGGTGAAGCGAGTGGAACGCTGCCCACAAACCCACACTCTTTTATACGGCGAAGCCGGACAAATTCACTGAATCCTAATTTGATTTAAACGTACCGTGTTTGTTAAGGCATGTTAGTGTCCTCATATGCAAGCACACTGCAGTGTGCATCTCAGTGTGGAGAAAGAAGCTCTGCGATTGAAGTCATGCTAAGCATAATGTGCAGTGAGCTTTCATCCGCATTGTTTCTCCTCTCAACACACCTCCTTCTCATGTCCAGCCGCTGCAGCCTGACACTTGCAGCTGTTTGGTGGCAGCTGTTAAGTGCTATAAACTGACCCAATTAGGCCTTTTTTATTCTGAAGCAGGGGAAATATCTTCCGCTGTGCCCGTAATCATACACAAATTCTCATTAGAAAGGCCTCCCTTGTGCCTGATGCTCTCAGTCCTTTCCTGTCCTATTTTATGTTCATTGTTGTCTGTTATTTTCCCTTATACGGCTCTTAAGCTTAAGATAATGTTTCATAGAGGATTGGCCTAACATATTGAGAAATAAAATGTAAATATAAAAGTTAAATATTCAAAATACATGCAGACTGAATTTCCACAATGTATATCTTCGCCCATGTATTACAATAAATCTGTTTTAGCTAGAATCTTAGAATCATTTCTAAGTAATCAACAGAAAGATTTTTTTCAGTTTATCAATCAGGTTTTCAAGAAATATATATATAAAAAACAGCACAGCACAATTACAGCTGGCCTTATATTTTTAAATGATTTTATTGTTTCTCTAGTCTAGACAATAGGCAACATTGTGCAGCCATTTTTATTGATTTATCAAATGCCTTTGATACAGTGGATCATGAGATGATGATGCAGAAACTCTTGGAAATAGGCTCATGAGTAGAAACTCTCTTATGGTTTGAAAACTATTTAATAATTAGTTTGAAATGTGTGTAGGTACAAGGTCTTAAATCGACTTAATATGTTGAAAGGGGTATCTCAGGGTTCTGTTCTCGGACCACTCCTTTTTACTATGTACATAAATAACATTGGGATAGATGTACCCCAAGCTAACTTTCATTTATATGCAGATGATACTGTCATATATTGTTTGGCACCCTCACAAATACAAAGCCCATTCTCAGTGGCAGTCAGCCTTCGATATAGTCAAAGAATACTTTATCAGTTGAAATGTGAACTGCTGATAAAACTAAATATAAAATGTTTTCAAACTCAAAGAAAAAATCTGTAGCTCTTCCATTATATTTCACAATTGGTTAAAAAACTGAGGATAAAGTTTGGTTGTCATTTTAGAAACAAGTTCATCCAATTTTTGTGAATTTATATGCAAATAAAACCCTAAAAACTATTCCTTACATTGCATTACAGATTGAATGGTCTTCAATCTGACTTAAAAATATAGGACCTTTTAGTATTGGATAAAAAAAAATAAAATGGAAGAAATAGAAGAGTAACTATCTACTATCTTTCAATGCTGTTAGAAATTGTGCATCTTACATGGTCGCTGCGTTTGTTTGACTATTTTTTAAGGCTGGGTGCTATGGTTGTTTTTTTAAGTATCTGCTTGTGGCATGTGTTTTACATAATTGCGTTTCTGTGTTGTTGTTGTTGTTGTTGTTGTTGTTGTTGTTGTTGCCTGTCTTGGTCAGGCGTTAGGACACTCCCCAAAAAGAGAGTCGGAATCTCAGTTAGTCCTTCCTGGCGAAATTCACCTTCAATGTAACATTTACATATAGGTGTATTATGTAAATGGTATGTATTTATGTAACATAAACGTACATACTAATAGGTACATCTAGTATAATTATGAAAGGAGCAACTTTTAGAAGGATAACGCAGCACCGTCATGTTTATATAATGCACAGAATATACAGGTGCGCTGGCTCACAGTATAGCCATGTTGCAGGGCTATGTTTTATCTCAGCTCTGCCCCCTTCTGGCCTATACATACACAACCCCCCCTTTAAGCAAGGGTTCTCACTGCTCACAGTGAGTCATGTCAGTGGAGGATGATTACTCAGGGGTAAAGCAAATGTGAAACCGTTACATGAGTTCAACAGCTCCATGAGTCGAGCCACGTACAGTACACATTGTAGGTGGCTGTGCACAGCACACACACACACACACACACACACACACACATTGCCCACACATTCAACCTCCCTGCAGTCACACAAACATACTATACAGGCACACCAATGATGGACAGGAATTGTGTTGTGTTAATTAATGACAGAGTCCACAGTGTTAAAAGTCTAAATAACATCTGCGTTACTGAAGTATGGGTTTACAATGTGCTAATGTTGTCGTTCATTTTTGTAACTTCCTGACTTTTATATAACAGTGTGGGCGACGGAATACTGCTGCGTAGGCAATGCTATTCCCCTGATGCATTTATATGTAATGTGCTGGAGGATTACTGTTGTGTAAAACTTAACCGCAGTCAATAATATGCTACTCTTTTGAAAATGTAATCAATGACAGCAAAAGTCAGGTCCAAGAATAAGGGAGGAACGCATTGAATGCCTTGACTTGAATGAATGTATGTTGTTTGGATAATAATGTCTGCTAAATGACCTACATCTACATTGAAAACATGAGAATACACTCATGTAATGCAATCTTAGTTCAGCAGCATGCTGCAGTGCAGTACATGTACGGGCCCAATTGTTCAACAGGACGCCTAAAGGGACATTCTCATGATTTGTGTGGTAAAATCCAGCATTACAAAAATGCTGGCTAGGTCACCTCTATTCCTCCACACAGCCCAGAGCCATGCACAAACTGTGTTTCAAACACAAACAGTGCTTCTTTAATGCAATGCTTTCATGTTCCTGCTTTTGTTTTCCTTGTTTCCTAGATCAGTTGGGTGGGACGCCAATGCACACACACGGAGATCAGCCGGGCTTGCAGCTATCCCAGCGGGACCAGCATGCCTTGCAGCAACACGACCTGAGACGAGTGGTCCGCAACACACGAGGAGGAGGAGGAGTTGGTGTTGACACACTGCCAGACAACATCACCCTTATAGTGGTGTGACCGTAATGTCTGTATCGTAAAGTGCTAAGATACGTCCTGGTAGCTGAGCATGGGCATCTATAGGGTATAATCATTACCAACCTTACCCCAGCAGGGGTGTCCAAAACGGGCCAAAAAAGTGCAGTATAGCATATAAAAAATGTTGTAAGAAAGGTAGAAATCAATCATGTGCCTACATACCCATCGATTAAATGGGTGATGGTGCATTATGCATTATAAAATCACAAGAAGAACCCACATCATGGTATAGAGACGATCCATATTGTCTGTGGAATTTAGAACAGTTATAGAATAGTTAAGGAGACGTAAGGGAACTCACCACATTGACGGCAGGTATCTTCTAAGATGGGGGTCAGTGGTGAAGAAACCTCCCTTTGGTGAGATCCTGCAGTCTTTCAGGTCGCCATCATAACGTACAGTATAGAACGCAAAGCAGATGAAATGTAAGTGTTATTACAATGCCACTCATTTGGATTGCACAGACAAGTGGCTTTCGGTTGTGTGATAATATATCTCGGTGATCATCTCTGCATGCTAGCGTGGCTAGTTGTGGAGGCATGTGTGGCCGGGTTTGTTTGTGTATTAGACACAATGCCTCTTTCCCTTGAAGCAGCCTGACTAAAATTTCCACTAAATAAAACTCCTTTCCACCTACAGTCGAAATCGAAAACAGAACACGGTCTTGTCTTGCCAACTTACAGTGTTTGTTTTTATGTGATTCTGCGTGCACGCCAGTGAGTGTGTGTGTGTGTGTGTGCACGTGTGAATGACTCACTCCTGCTGGTCAGAATCAGCAAGTAGCCCTCGTGCTTGTGTGCAGCTATTGCCATAATTTGGGTTAAATGCTTCTCACTGTTGATCACACCAGTACATTAATCTGCAATGCTTCAGCTCTGTGGACAAGTGTACAGGGTTTATCCTCCCCATACTCAACTAGAGACCCCCCCCCCCCCCCCCTTCCCCTAACTTCTCCATACACACACACACACACACACACGCGCACACACATGTTCCCATCTCTGAGATCACTGGCTGGTGTCATGGAGAAGATATGAGAGCGGAAGTGGGTCATTTGCTGTATATGGAGCAGCTAGAGAGGCAGTCACTGCATTTAACTGCTCTACTTTTCTCGGCTCACACCTAAAGCCCAGAATCATTGCTCTCTGTCACCTTCAACAACATCAAGCATTAATATACAGCCATCAAGACTGGAGATCGGTTGGAAAAAGAAAAGCTCAGTGCCAGGGCATTTTGTGTAACAGCTCCCCCAACTGGAATAATGTAGCAATGGAGATTACGGAGGATATTTTTCAAGATCTCACTGACACAGTGTGGATTTTAATGAATAAAAACTTAAATCAGTACAAATAGTTAAGCAGTATCTGCTCTAATGAGGGGTATGTGTCTTTATTAGGAGGACACACAGAAGTACTACATATGGCAAAGTTTTGGTCCAAGAGACACAAGAACTGATGACCTGTGGGTGGACCTCAAGCAGGGCCAAGTCAGGATCCATGGTATACTGTCAAATGCACACCGGCAGGCAGCGGTGAGTTGAACATGTAGAGATGCCCACACACTTAACTTTAAGTGTGCTAATACCCAGACGTGCTTAATATTGTGATTTTGTTTGTACAGAGGGTGGCTCTCTCATTTGATTTTCCTTTCTATGGACACTACCTGAGACAAATCACCATAGCAACTGGAGGTAGGTATTAGCCTACTGTGTTTTTTTTATTTAAGAAACCAAATAGAATAAGTAAATCTAAATGGAAGCTATTTTGTGTTTTGATAATTGCTTAAAATCTGCTATAAATATCCCATCCCTCTAAAACGTTTACCATCACTTTTCATCCTGTCATTAAACAAGAGAAAGTTATTTGTGGATCCAACAAACCTTCTTCAACACCGTATACATTGTATGCTAATGTCTGTAAGGGTTGGTTTTACTCAATTTGATTTATAACCGCTCAAACAGTGACAACATGTTAGAAAACTTCAAAAGCACAATTGTAAGCACATTGTTTGGATTTGATTCATTTGAACTAACTGATTAACTAATTGACACAAAAGCTAAATACAATCCTTTTAATTCTTAAAGTATTATCTACCAAGGGGAGAAAAAAAAACGCAGAAAGGCTCTAGAAATTAAAATGAGAAAAGCTGTCTGATAAGACTGAGCCTCTGGCAAAGACAGCAACATACAGTGTGGTGCAAAACAACCACAGCAATCTAACTACAAAAATTACACAAACAACAGAGAAAAAGAGATGAACCTTTGCTCCTTTCCCAGGCTTCATCTTTATGGGAGAGATCACTCATCGAATGCTGACTGCCACACAGTACATCGCTCCACTCATGGCCAACTTTGACCCCAGTTTCTCCAATAACTCGACTGTGAGGTACATGGACAATGGTGAGTGTAGGTTCTTCTTAGCGAGAGCAGGTGGTACGATGGAGCTCCTGCTTGTCTTTGACACGACTTCTATATCCTGCCCTGCTCAGGTCATATGTTTGTGGTGCAGTGGGATATGGTGCGGCTACAGGGTCGAGAGGCTGAAGGACCTTTCACCTTCCAGGCAGTGCTCCATAGCAATGGAAGCATCATATTCAACTACAGAGTTGTAAGTTATGGAGTTCCCCCTAGATCAGTGGTTGTCAAGGTGCTTAGGATTCACTGGGGGCCACAATATATTTAAATCGAAATTGTCATCATATTTTTAATCTAGTGTTTCCAATTGCATTTATATACATATGATAAATATTGCTCAGGGGGAAAATATTGTATAATTACAGTCCTGAGGAACCCTTTTTGGAGGGGAACCACTGACTTAGATGTAACTTATCATGATCAAAACAACTGACTTAAATGGTCATATTTAGACACAACAGAATCTGTTTTACGTGTTCAGCCACTTTAAAGTAATGTTGACTTAATGTGAGCAGGTTCCTGTACCAGTAGAGAAGATGAATTCCACTGAGCATCCCGTAAAGGTGGGGCTGTCTGATGCTTTCATGGCTCTTACCTCCTCTTCACAGTTCTCAGGTCAGTGTAAGAACCAGCACTGCTTTCCTCTAAAGCTACAGGCCTAATGTGGAACTTGCTTCAGTGCAAAACATAACAGATAAATCATCACTCAGGGAATTTCATGGTACCAGGCTACAGTAGCATTACAATATTCAAGCATATGTTGCATATGTTGAATATTCTAGGATTGAGTGGTAACACAAAAAATGTGTATTTATCTTTAAAGATGCAAGACGCCGCAACATCTATGAGTATCATCGCGTTGAGATTGATACCACAAAGATCGTTAGCGGGTCTGCTTTTGAGTTCATACCACTGCCCAGTAAGTATGAGCGTGTGAGCTAAAGAGAAAAAAACAACTGTATCAACCTCGCTGCATTATTTATTTCCACACGTCCAGAGCAACAGTTGTCTTGACTCTCGCAGCTTGTCTTCAACACACAACTTGTGATCTCTGCCTGACATCCAACCTGACAACTGGCTGTGGCTGGTGCAACACCCTTCAACGGTAGGATGGATGAGGATCTCAAAGTGCACGGCAAGGCTATCAAGAGGCTTCAGCAGGCCTGTACCTACTCACTCTATTACACCTGACCTTTGTTCCAGATGCTCCGATGGAATTGATCGGCACAGACAAGAGTGGCTTGATTACAACTGCTCCGAGGAGGTGAGATGCTCTGCCTCGTGTTTCAAGATTAGATCATTTTAGATTTGATAATTCTCCTGATTACAATAAAAGCTAAGCAATGCAATACATCTCTTTCAGGCAAGAAGCACATGTGAAGACTACAATCCAGGAGGCCCCGAGGGATCAGTGGGGTCTTTCAACCATTCTAATCCAGGCCCGACGTCCTCTTCAGCCATGCACAGAAACCACCCAGTCACAGAGGGTACGAGTACATATTATTCAGTCAGAAATCACGGAGAGGGAGGATAAGCCGTCAGGATGACCTTTCCTAGGGAAATCATACATACTTCAACCAGGCTGACTGTTTCAGAATAACACTTCAAAGTGAATTGCTGTCTCAACTTTCTCTCTGTGCGATGTTGCCAAACTAACAGTAGGAGAACGTCTACAGTGCTGCATGTGCACTACTGTCTTTCTGACTGCCTCCTATTGTCTCATGTTGCCACACTCTCCTTTATCTGCAGATGAACCCAAACTTCCCATCAACTACAATGGTAGGGGTGAGTTGGCAAACTACTATTGTCACAATGCCGGTCCTCGCCCTTACAATGACAAAACTTCCCAACATGTCTGTGGTTCTCCATTGTGTTTGCAGTCTGGTTTCATTACTTTGCGGATATTTCCTGTCACTTGTATGCATTTGTGCTTGTATTCTATTAATAACATTATACCTTTTCTTTTTACCTTTTGTTCTCTACCTTGGTTCGTCAAGATTTTCGTAGTTTCTTCGACGCAATTTGGTACATCTACCAAGGGCTAAGAGTTAGGAATCTGATGCTATTTTACTATGGATCCATGCAACCCTTACCACTAATCTAATGTACCCTTAAATAATATCAATGACATGCATTTTTCTCCCATTACTTCAAGACTCACAGATGGGCCCTCCAAACCATACTGGGATAACAGAGAATGCCGCCATCATAGCAGGTGTGGTGGCTGCCCTAGTTCTGCTTGTAGTCTTGACCTTACTGGCTGTCTACTACATCAACACTCATCCTACGGTCGCCCCACCATTCTACCTCATGCAGGTGAGGACAAATAGCCAATCATCGCTCATCGAGTTCAATTTGTTTTCTCTCTTTTTTTTTTTTTTTTAAAAAGAGATACTAATATGTAATAATTGCAGCCTAATAGTTTAAAACAAACACCACATTATGAATGTGCATCTGTTGTCCACAGAGACGCACCAACAACTACTGGCCATCTATGAAATTCCGCAACCAGGGTTGTCACTCAAGTTATGCTGAGGTCGAGCTCGGAGGTCATGAAAAAGAAGGATTCATCGAAGCTGAACAGTGCTGCTGAGGAGGCTGGACTTCCTTCCAAAAGCACGTCAGACAAATGATAGGCACCACCTTGAGGCTTAAAATGGGAATGACAATGGAGTTATTACAGAAGGCAAGGCCAACACAGAACACCCTAACCATGGTGACCGGATATGTCTACTGTAACTAACTGCTCCATAGCTCTCACAGGCTTTCTCTATTTCTGGCACTTTCCGAGTTATCCAAGGCGAGGTTGAGAAAGATCCATGAGATGAGGAAACTGACTATAGACGCTTTGTGGGAACGTTGAAAGGATAAAGTGTAACTGTTTGAATCCCGCCAATGTACGGGGAAGTCAGGGAATGGAATTAACTATAGCCTTCATACTGCAAGCCAATGTACAGTTGTTCTGTTGTTTTAATCTAGTTCATGGAGTTCATTATGTTTCATGATATGTCTGTGAGTGTGAGCTATGATTGTTTTATAAATACTATATATCCACGTGGACTTCACTATAACAGATATTCAACTATAGCTTATAGTGATTATAATTACAAAACAGTTCTGGAAAATCACATTTGAATAATTTGAAATGTTGTGTTTGTTTATTTGAAACTTTCTGTTAAAAAATCTTACAATAAAAGCTTGAGGTCAGTTGTGATAGATGTTTGGTGTAGGCTGTCACAAATGTATGCAATTTAGCTGTATTGCTGTATTTAGCTGTATTATAGCACCAGCTATTATCCATTGTTTTCCCAAATCCCAAATCAGGGTTGTATTTTGATTACATTCTAAACAATGAGGAATAGATTAGACAACCTATCATAATAGATTCAGGGTGGGGTAGCAAATTGTTGAAGGGACTGATTAACTACTATTGAAGCAGAGATAAGATGAAGCTGAAGTTACAAAGGTGATGATCTGGGAGGCCACCATATACAAGAGCTCTGAAATTTAAATTGAAATAGGTGTAGCAGAAGTAGGCTAGTTGATCATATGTCGTATCAAAATTATTGTAGCTGCTCATCTCACCACTGGCTATAAACATTTAGTTTCAGTAAAACACGTAGTTAAGTAGTTTGAAAACAATAAAGGAACATATGTTTAAATTAATTAAATCGTTCAGAAAACAGCAAACCTACCTGTGTTGGCATTAGATCGTTTTGCGGTGCTAGATGGGGACAGATTATGCACGTCTGGTATCGCGAGATTTGCAGATGGCTGCTTCATCGTAAGAGTTCATTTTTAATTGAGGTAGCGTCTACAAATGTACGAAGTGTTAATAAATAGCATTACGAACATTATTATAGATGTTGTAACAATTTCAACTGTCTACAAAAAAAACGTAAAATGAGGGGGCACCCGGATTTGAACCGGGGACCTCTTGATCTGCAGTCAAATGCTCTACCACTGAGCTATACCCCCGTTGCAATGTAGGAGTAAATGTAGCTTCTTTAATATATTTTGAGAGGGTTACACATTTTTCTTATAATACAGTTATTATGTTAACTCCTTTGACAGCAATGTTCATTGTTGTTTATTTAATCTTTATGTACTTGTAACAAATACAGTAGGCCGCCTATGTTATTGTCATATAGGCTATGGATATGGTTAGGTCGTTAAACCTCTCACATACAAAAACATTAAAAAATAAAAACATTGCTACTTGTCTACCGGTAGAACTACAATAATTAGATCATAGGTATATTATTTGTGCACTAAGTGTCATTTCATTTAAAATCTGTTCTTCACTTTCACTGTTTTGACTGATTTGTTTATCAGGTGGTTGCATATGTTTTAAAAACTTGCCAGATTCTGTTAAATGCCCAAAGAAGTGATTTACAATCTATGGCCAATGTCAATATGTAATAATGTAATGATGTATTGTAGTGTAATTTTATAAATAGGCTTTTGTGATGTCACACCACTTTTAATTTGATTGATTGATGGACTTTTCATACACTTTTAAATATAGCCT
>JAODOY010000752.1:0-13444 GCA_025399855.1 Forbesichthys papilliferus | reverse complement strand
CTCCCCCCCCCCCCTTCCCCTCCTCCCACCAGGCCAGACAGAGGGAGAAGATGAACGAGGAGCACAACAGACGTCTCTCTGACACGGTGGACCGCCTGCTGACAGAGTCCAACGAGAGGCTGCAGCTGCACCTCAAGGAGCGCATGGCAGCCCTAGAGGACAAGGCACAGCCTGCACACACACACACACACACGCACACGCACACACGCACACACGCACACGCGCACACACACAGCCTGCACACACAGACACACACACACACACACGCGCACACACACAGCCTGCACACACAGACACACACACACACACACACGCGCACACAGACACACACACACGCACACACGCACACGCACATTCACACACGCACACGCACACACGCACACACACAGCCTGCACACACACACGCACGCACACGCACATGCACACACACGCACACACACACACACACAGCCTGCACATACACACACACACACACACACACACGCATGCACACACACACACACAGAGGTCTCCAGCACATCTGATCATGTGACCTAGCTGCTCCTCTGTCCAGAACGCTCTGATCCAGGACCTGGAGAACTGCCAAAAGCAGCTGGAGGAGTTCCACCACACCCGGGTCAGTGAGTCCGCGAGCCCCCCGAACACATGTGGTGCCACCCCACGTCCCACAGGGCACCTCCCTCGCTCGCTCGCTCGCTCTCTCTCTCTCTCTCTCTCTCTCTCTCTCTCTCTCTCTCTCTCTCAGTTCAGTTCAGTTCAAGAAAGGCTTTATTGGCATGACAAGATCATTTCTCATGTTGCCAAAGCAACAACAACAACAACAGCAAAGAAAACAAAATGTACACAGTATATAGTGTATACTGTGTATTTGTTGAAACCAATTGTTATGCCTGAGTGGAACAGTAGTCAACATTAATAACATAATAGTAATAATAGCAAATAGTATAAAGGATAATGTGTGTTTGAGGGGGCTTCGATATTTTTATGTTCTTTGAGGGGAGGCCCACTTTCCCACACGTTGAAAACCCCTGGTATATACATTAAATATACATAGAAGTAATAAACATGTATACAGGTTTTACAAATACTGACAGTTCCTTATTAACCTGAATGTATGGTGGTTGATGCAGGGGAGAAGTCAGCCACAGTCTTGTTGTGACAGGCTCCCTCTCTCTGTGTCTGTCTGTCTGTCTGTCTCTCTCTCCCTCTTTCTCTCTTTCTCTCTCTCTCTCACGCTGTGGTCATTTAGCGTGTCTCGAGATTGAGTAATCGTAGCATCAAATCAAATCCCGACCCTAAAAAGCATTTCTGGACTGAGAGATGTTCTTTGTGCCACTTAATTTATCTTTTAGAGAAAAAAAAAAGTGAAGGAATGTAAATATAGAGATGTCGGAGAGACATTTTGTGTTATTATAATTGTATAAAAAAGTTATTGCTCTCTCTCCCATTCTACCTCCCCCTCCTTCTCCCCTCTTCCCCCTCTCTCCACCCCCCCCTCCCTCAGGAGCGGCTGATCGGTGAGATTGACAAGCTGAGGAATGAGATTGAGCATTTGAAGCGTCGCAGTGGTGTATTTGGGGACGGCTCTCATCCACGGTACAGACACCCGCACACACACTTGCACATGCACACACAAACATACACACATGCACACATGTACACACACACGTGTGCCCACACACACGCTGATTTATTCCATCTAATACTTGTTATACTTAAAGACTGCAAACGTACGGTCATGGATACTAAACTGTAACTGTGACTGCGTGTTCATGTGCGTGTGTGTGTGTGTTTGTGTGCTCGCCTGCATGTATGTACCTGTGTGTGTGCGTGCGTGGCCCCCCAGGTCTCACGTGGGCAGTGCCAGTGACCTGCGCTACTCGGTGGTGGAGGGTCAAGATGGCCACTACAGCACCACAGTCATGAGACGGGCACAGAAGGGCCGGCTGGCAGCGCTACGGGACGAGCCCAACAAGGTGCCCTCCTGACTCTCTCTCACACACACACACATGAACACACACATGCACACGAACACACACACACACACAAACATGCGCACACACACATATGCACATATACACCTGCAGAAACATACGTGCGCGCACACATAAACACACAAACACACACACACATGAACACACACAATGCTTGACTCAGCAATAAGCAGACATGCAACGTGTTTAATGCAGTCTCTATTGTGTGTGTCTCACACACACACACACACACACACACACACACAAACACACACACACACAGTGTGCTTAACGAGTGCACTCAGCAACAAACAGGCCTGTATAAAGCAGTGCCCACAACACACCAGACCCCAATCTGACTGCCTTTCACCACAGTTGGTAATATATGCATCCCATTCACAAACGGGGCAAAGATATTGGGAAAATAACAATATGGAGAGTTGTAATGCCTTTAAGTGGAAGCCAAAAGGGAACGCTTCTGGTCTCATAAGTGGGTGTGTCACCAACTGTGGAGGATGGAGGTTGACGTAGGCAGCGCCCCGACAGCTACATCTACCACGCATGGCCTGGAACAAAGTCAATTTACCTCCAAACTGTTTCCTGCAGAAATCGTCCGCAACGGGCCTCAGATCGGTACTTGGGAGTAATGCAATATACTAAACAAAACAACATGCCCATTAACGCCCCCAGAGAGGAGTAATGATAATGGGCAATAGTATGGTGAAATATGTGGACATCCCCATTGACTTGCATGGAACGCTGGGTATGCATAAATGGTGGAAGGAAGGGCCGTCCGTTGAACCCTCTCTGTTATTGGGTTTCCCTCTCCCACTCAGGACCGCCTTCACCTTCGCTGGGTCTTATTGGACATGAAGTCATCTAGGTGTATTATGGTGTGAACCGTTTAATTTCACCAAGGGGGTTTTCCACTCTCCAGACCTCTCCCACCTTCAGCTGAAAATACGATGCACGGCAATCCACCCAGACCCAGCGATCGATTCCCAATCGTCGAGCACCTGTCAGCTTGGGGTCTTGTGGTGTGAACACACACAAACACACACACAAACACACACAAACACGCACAAACACGCACAAACACGCACAAACACACACAAACACACACAAACACACACAAACACGCACAATTAAAGCCTCTTGCATAAAAAAAAACGCTAGTCTATGAGCTTGTTACGGCTTATCTGATAACTGTCTGTTAGGGATGCACCGATCGATCGGCAGGAGATCGGAATCGGGCGATTTCCACTCAAACTACGAGATCGGTCGTACGGAGAACTGCTCTTTGTTGTCAATTGTTGTCAATTAAATGGCTGACAGTTCACCATTAATTTAACCTTTTCGTGATTTCAGGCATTTCCCTGGATTAAAAATGTACCTTAAATTCATGAATAATACTGGAAATACAAAAGGTATAAAATCGATATCTGTCGATTTTGTGTATTGAAAATCGGCAATTGGTATTGACCCAAATAATCGGTCCGATCATAATAATGCTTCACTAGTGTGATTGATAGATTGAGTGGGACCCTGGTGGGTGATCTCACGCTAACTCACCCTTCTGTACTAACCTCTCTGCCCTCTCCGCCAACGTCACACCTGCTGCTGCGGACATGTTGCCTGATGTAAGTGAGCCCTCTCCATCCACTTCATCTCTTTCTGTCATGCATGTGCACGGCATGCCTTGTAGAGAAGTTATGAAATGTAGCCGTCGTATGAAAGCACGCTCAATAACCTTTGTTGTCCGTGTGTGTGTGTGTGTGTGTGTGTGTGTGTGTGTGTGTGCGATGCCAGGTGTGTGCCATGATGGAGCAGGACTACCCCTCCCTCCGTGGGAGCGTTAGCCACCTCCTGGGCGGCGACATGGAGGCGGAGTCGGACCTTGACGATGACGTTGGCTCCACCCTCCTGTCCCCCAGCGGCCAATCGGACGCCCAGACGCTTGCGCTCATGTTGCAGGAGCAGCTGGACGCTATCAACGAAGAGATCAGGTGACCGATAAGTGCCGCATCGCCACGGATGTGCCAATATGGATTCTGCTACTGGATATAGGGCGGGCCGCAGGCTAAAACAAGCTACTGCTACTAGAGAACTAGCTAGCACTGCTAAGAATAGACACAGTGAACAATCACATGTTCTTGTAGAAGAAGCTGACTGCAACTCAAACGTGTGTGTGTGTGTGTGTGTGCGTGCACGTGTGTGACCACGCAGGATGATCCAGGTGGAGAGAGAGTCGACGGACCTCCGGTCCGATGAGATCGAGTCTCGCGTGAACAGCGGCAGCATGGACGGCCTGAATGTCACGCTCCGCCCCCGGGCCATGCCCACCTCTGCCACCGCCCAATCGCTGGCCTCCTCCTCCTGCTCCCCGCCCACCAGCGGTCGCTCCACGCCCAAACACCATGCACGCAACGCCAGCCACCAGCTGGGCATCATGACCCTGGTCTGTTTTAGTCCCGTTTAAATGTGAAAATAGCACTACTGTGAGGTAGAGCAGTGGTTTTCAAAGTGGGGCCCCCCTTGGGGGCCGACAAGGGGGTCTCAGCAAATTTTTTTAGAAATGTACATTATTCTAGATTAGTATTTATTATAAAACAGAATTCAGAAAAAAAAACACTATTTCATATTTACCATGCTTCTTTTCTAATTGCCTGCCAGGAAAGCTATCATTAATCACAAATCGTCAGTGATGATCTTTTAACTGTATGCGCTCATGTTGTTAACCTCAACTGAAACATTGCATATGTAACTTTAGACGAGAAAACTGTATTGTCCAATCCGATGGAATGTGAAAATATTTGAAAAATATTAAAAATTATTAGTCTATTGCATTAAATGTAAGTAAGGAAATGGGAATGGGTTTTAAAAAACATTTCCAAACACTATTTAGGGGGCCTTGGCGTGGAAAAGTTTGGGAACCCCTGAATTAGATCTTTATTCAGGCCGGAACATGGATATATAATATATTATAATATATAAATAATAATATATCTGGCTGATATCTCAAACTCTAACATGAATAGATCAAGTAGCTGCACCTACTACAATATTATTTTTCCTTTTTTGTTTATTTAACAGCCGAGCGACTTGAGGAAACACCGCAGAAAAGTAGCGGTGAGTCTTGTTTATGCTAACGTAGCTGTTTACAGCACGTACGATACTTTGGCAGAGTGGCGGCCACTCTGGTCACATGATGCAATTGCACCCTGTATGTTTTTGGTTCAGCTTTCAAGTGCTGTTTACTGTATTAAATGTTAATATTCCACTATAGTATAAGTCGCCCCGTGCAGCTTTACGCCACATTGTTTTTCATACCATTTCTTTTCAAGCTCTCGCTCTGCTTCTACTTCTTATTCTTCTTCTGCTGCTTCTTCTTCTTCTCCTCCTGTCCTGTGTCAATGCTGCCCCAGTCTCCGGTGGAGGTGCATGAGGACAAGGCCACCATCAAGTGTGAGACGTCCCCTCCTTCGTCCCCTCGCAGCCTGCGTCTGGAGACCAACTTCGCCCAGCTCACCGGCAGCCTGGAGGACGGGCGCGGGTACGCACGTGCACGTTGGAGAGTCAATCTGTAACGTGCACACACACACACACACACACACACACACACACACACACACACACACACAAGTGGCGCAGTGGTAGAGCGGGGCGATAGGTGATCAAGAACTCGCTTGTTCAAACCCCGCTAACTCCTCACCAAGTGTCGAGGTGTCCTTGAGCAAGGCACCTAACCCTAACTGCTTTTGGTGGTCAGGTGTCTCTTTGCACGGGTGACGTGAGGCAAATAATTAGTAAAACACATACAAGTAAACAAGTAAAACCCATACAAGAAGTCCATTTACCATTTACACACAAATGCACACAGTTACAGTCCTTGTTGTGCTTTAGTAGGGCCTATTGACACATTACTTAGTGGGTGCTTCTCATAGGGCTTATACTGCAGTTCACTTGACATTGAATTAAAGGTAAAGTCAGTATTGCAAGCTATTTGTTGTAATCTAATACATACAATGTCAAATTCACCAAATATCTCCTCACATTTCGCTATAGCTTACCATTCTCTGTGTTGACAAAATAATGTGATACGTCTACACAGCCCTGGCTCTGTAAATAGGAACATAATTAAAGCTGTAGTACTACGCTTTGCTTCAGAATGCGTTTCGATGTGTGAGGTTTACAAAGTTTACAAATGCTTGGCACCTACTGTACCATGTAAAATGGCAGAACTTGTTCTAAATAAACCTAAATAAAAGCAAATGCGCACTATATCATGAATATACCATTTAACAGGTTTTTGGGGCTAAATTGATGCTTATGTAACTGGGCTGCTTTAACAGACATGAATCAAGCCTAGTCTTAGACTAAGAACATGTTTCAATGGAGGTCTTCGTTGTTTTTTTCTTTTACAACACTGTAAGTGGTTGTCATTGCAGCAAGCAGAAGAATCGGATCAAGTCGTCTATCGGTCGTCTGTTTGGGAAGAAGGAAAAGGGCGGACGGATGGATCAGACGGTGGCCAGAGAGGGTCAAACTCTGGCGGCGATACCAGGTACACCGTGACCTGTGTGGCGCTCTGCTGCTAGTCTTACATACATACTGGATGCGTAAATGTTTATACGAACTAAAAGCAACATTCTACGAGAATACTCTTTCTGATTACAGCTGGTATCCATGGCGATGCTTCCAAATATTCATTTCCTATGGATTTGATAGTTAAGTGTTTTTATGTGTCTTTGTTCCTTTATAAGAAACATTGAATCTTTTCATGTGATATTCAGGATATTCACTAATTACGTTTTTAATACAAATCATTATAGTTCTTCTATATCACATTTCGTCCATATGAGTAATGGGACCCGTATTTATTTCTTTGCTGGTCTGGATTTGGAATCTGATACATCAGATATTGATACTGACCAGTGACTGTCACAGTGGACCCAGCAACTGGTTTCAGCTCTGGTGGCCTATAGTGCCATCTGTCACTGTAACGCCCTAGGTGGCGGGGCCGAGCGCCCGCCTCCCTTTGTCTTCCTCCCCGGCGTTCTGACCTCAGACCCTCTACCTGCTCATCTCCTTGCCACACGTGCAGGAGAGCGCAACCCCTGCCACCTGCTGGCCATCAGGGCTATATCTGTTGTCTTGTTCGTCTTGTCATTGTCCGTGATTGTCGTGTTGTTACCTGTTTGTCTCCTGCGACAGAGTTCGCACAAGCTTTCATTAAAGCGTTACGAGCACTACGGCTCTTTATTAGCATTCTCCTCATCCCCGACAAGTCGTCACAGTCACAAGCATTTCTACAGTAAATGTGTATGTCCAAACACCGTCACTACAGCAAAGCCATTTCTTTACAATAAAAATGATTAGAAAAATGTATCTCGATAAAAATAAAACACTGGAAATGAACACAGTTCTGTTTTGACCGTGTCAATACAAAAATGATTTTTATTGAAAACCTAAGAAACTGCAAACAAATATGATGAATTGTGATGATCAAAAACTTTGATTATAAAATGAGGAGATTCATTATTTTAAAAGCTGTAACACGTTGACATATGACATCTACAATACGTACAGCCAGCCATGCTTACGCAAGCATTTTACACAATGCTTTGGATTTTGTCAACGCCTGCGTAGCCCTTCACCTGACGCTACTGCATACACAATGTAACGTTGCAAGAGCTACGCTGCACTCCATAGGAAAATATGAATAATAATACATTTTACATTTTATTGGGGATGCCTTTCTAAACATACATAAGTAATGGACCAAAAGCAGACTTACACCGTAGGAATTAGTTGGGAAACTGAACGACGTGATCGAGTCTGGCTGTTTGTACACTGCACATAGCGCCGTACTGGAATTACGTATAGACTTGTGATAGACGACGCTAACAGCCTTTGAAAATCTATGTGTGTGTCTGCGTACGTGTGTGTGTGTGTGAGTGCACGTGTAAGAGAGGGGTTCATCAGAACTAACGCTGCCGTGTCGTGTCTCAGACTTTGAGATGGGCATCGGTGACACCATGACACTGGGCAAGCTGGGAACACAGGCGGAGAGAGACCGCAGGATGAAGAAAAAGTAAACGCTCTCTCTCCCTCACTCTCTCTCTCTCTCTCTATCACATTCTCTCTCGCTCTCTGTTAGTTTCATTGTCTGCTCGTCCATTTATTTTGGCAAACTGATGGTCACTCTCCCGTGTCTCTCTCTCTATTCTCCCCTTACTCTCTCTCTCTCTCTCTCCTTCTCTCTCCTTCTCTCTGCTCCTCTGCCCCTACATGCTCCTCGCCTCAGACATGAGCTTCTGGAAGACGCCAGGAGAAGGGGTCTCCCGTTCGCCCAGTGGGACGGTCCGACTGTAGTCTCCTGGCTTGAGGTGATTCCCGCCAACCTATCTTGCTATCTGTTCAGCTTTATCCTGCAGTGAAACCTACCTTCATAAGAGTGCTTCCCAGACTCACCCGAACAAACAAAGCTACAATATAGTGACTTTAAGCACGGATACATTTATTTAGTTATTTATTTCACCTTTATTTGATCAGAGGAAAAAAAAACCCATAGAGATGAGTCAAGGGTGACCTGGCATAACAAACAACAGACATATTTCAATACAGCCATATGCTTAAAAATCCTCAAAAATCATGTGGATGTAATGCGGTGTAGTGACCATCACTACACCGCACACGTATTATGAGTTAACTTGGCTGATCAGACCCTTTCTCAGGCTTGTTTGGGCATGTACAGACACCTCCCTGACTCAGCCTTTATGAGGGGCACAGTGTTAGCTGTGCTGACATCAGCGATTTGTAGCGCGACCACACACCTGTGTGGGTCAACGCTTTAAGTACACAATAAACAACAATTTTATTTTTTATTGAATACATTTCTATTGATAGTCAATATCAATGACCTGTGACGCTTGACCGCATAACCCCCCCCCCCCCAGCTGTGGGTGGGCATGCCGGCCTGGTACGTGGCGGCGTGCCGCGCCAACGTGAAGAGCGGCGCCGTGATGTCGGCGTTGTCCGACACGGAGATCCAGCGGGAGATCGGCATCAGCAACCCGCTGCATCGCCTCAAGCTACGCCTGGCCATCCAGGAGATGGTGTCCCTCACCAGCCCGTCGGCCCCCCTCACCTCCAGGACGGTACGCATGTGCGCGCACGTCACACGCATGTGCACGCACGTCACACGCATGTGCACGCACGTCACACGCATGTGCACGCACGTCACACGCATGTCACGCACGTCACACGCATGTGCACGCACGTCACACGCGTGTGTGTGTGAGCACCATGCATAGAGAACCGCACATGCACACATACTGTACACAGATACAAGTGTGTGTGTGTGTGGTTGCACATTGCTTGTTGGTCTCACAGTATGTGTGTAACAACATAACGCACTGTGTATGCTGTGTGTGCAAAGCTGGAACTACACCACGGTGGTTTACATTCACGTGTGTGTGTGTGTGTGTCCTATCATTCTTCCGAGCAGTCCTCCGGCAATGTGTGGGTGACTCACGAAGAGATGGAGAACCTGGCCTCATCCACTAAAGCGGTCAGTGCCATCTGAGTGTCTCCCCCGTCCCCCCCCCCAGGCCACCCCACCCCACTCACACTCACCCGTACACCCCACCCCCTTCGTCCCATCACACACACACACTGTCCCCGCAGTGCCCAACATATGCCCATTTCCGTTGGTCTTTATGTCTGCTGCATGCCAGTTTCGTTATTGTTATGTCTGTGCTTGTCTGTCTGTCTGTCTGTCTGGGTGTTACAAACGTGTGTGTGTGTGTGTGTGTGTGTATGGGGATGTGCATTTTGGTCATTTTGACTGCTCGAGTACCCGACAGAGGAAACGAGCGAGTACTCACTTATTTGTATTTTGGGCCCGGGGGAAATGAAATGCATCAGAAAACTAAAGGATGCACCAGGCGATGACAGTTTGAATAAACATACTATGTATATAAAAAGAAACTCTCACGTATAGGCTTTGTCGTGACATCCAAGCACCTCTAAAAATACTAGGTTACAGTGCACTAGTGTAGTCCTATAAATAGGCCGTCAGACGTATTATGAATTGTTCCAAGATGACCGAACATGACCGCAGCCGGGGCATTAATACGGAAGCAAAATGCGTATTAAATATAGTATGTATGTCGCATAGAGCGCACGCAAGAGGGAGTGAGAATGTGTATTACCTTAAAACACATGCTGTGTTTGGTTTTACGGCCGCAATTTCTCATTTTATCTAAATAAACCATTGAATAGGCTAGTTTTCCAGTTTTCAGAAAATGGTATGAACTGAATTTTCATAAAGTTATGATGATTTAATTGAGATGTTGATGGGATTTCATGACAGGCGGAAAGTATTGTTTGACGGACAAAATGGCACATAGGAACAAATCTGCCTTCTGTTTCGTCAGACTGCATGTCCAAATCTATGGCGATGTTGTTTGGAACCGGACTACCTACTAGACTATTGCAGTACAATGTGACATTATGTTACGTAGCCTATTTCGTTAAATTGATAGATTAAATTAATGAATTCACACATTTATTTGTGCATTGTCATCATCATTCATGAAACGTCACAGACAAGCACTTGAGTACCCGTGCCTAGTGTGTGTGTGTGCGCGTGTGTGCGCGTGTGTGTGCGTGTGTGTGCGTGTGTGTGCGTGTGTGTGTGTGTGTGTGTGCGTGTGTGTTTGTGTATCTAACTCTGTGTATTGTCTTCAATGCTGCACTCAGGAAAATGAGGAGGACAGTTGGGCACAGGTGAGACAGCTCTGCCAACTTCTGCCCAACTAGGAACAGCACACACACGCACACACACACACACACACACACTTTGATCCTTTCCTTTGATTCTGGGCTCGGGTTCCACAGAGTCAGGCTGAACCTGACACCTCTCGCCTATGTCAGCGGATGTGACAGCAGTGTGATTATGAAGTAACATTACTGTAACGTTGTGCTGCCCCCCCGAAACGTCAGCAATGGCTTTGCCTTTGGTGTGGCGGCTAACGCGTGCTACTGTATTGTGTGTGCTTCTAACGCATGCTAATGTATGCTAATATGCGCTAAACGCTTGCTAACGTGTGTTAATCTGTGCTAAAGCATGCTTCTAACGCGTGCTACTGTAACGTGTGTGCTTCTAACTCATGCTAATGTATGCTAATATGCGCTAAACGCTTGCTAACGTGTTGTAATCTGTGCTAAAGCATGCTTCTAACGCGTGCTACTGTAACGTTTGTGCTTATAACGTGTGTTAAAGTGTGCTAATATGCGCTTACATGTGTTTTTCTGTGCTAAGGCGTGCTTTTAATGTGTGCTAAGTGTGCCAACACTTGCTAACGTGTGTTAATATGAAAGTGGTCTTTTAATTTGTGCTAACGCATGTTGGCTTGTGCTAACCCATGCTGGCGGGCACAGTAAACACGAAGTTAAAGCGCGTCGGTTCTCAAAGTGGATGTGGATACTCGAGACATGTTAGCAATGTTTGTGATTAACGTACAGCTAAGAACACGCCACATACACAGAGACAACAAGCACACGCACACGCAGCAGATACACACACGCATGCATACATACATACATACATACACAGACAGACAGACACACACACACATTTACAAGAAGAATACACACATACTGTACTGTGCAAACATACATACACACACACACACACACATTGTATATACAGTGTGGATACATATGTATGTATATATATATACACTGTACATATAAAGTAAATACAAACAAACGCACCCACCCACCCCATGTGACCCCCTGAAGCCCTCTGCCCGCCAGACCCTGGCGTACGGGGACATGAACCACGAGTGGATCGGTAACCAGTGGCTGCCGAGCCTGGGCCTTCCCCAGTACCGCTCCTACTTCATGGAGTGCCTGGTTGACGCTCGCATGCTGGACCACCTCACCAAGAAGGACCTGCGCAGCCACCTCAAGATGGTGGACAGCTTCCACAGGTCAGCACCGGGGGGCGCTGTGCTGTGTCAGTCGCTGCGTTCACATGGACCTGGGCATATGGCGCGTTCAAATGGGATCGTGTTTACCATTTTCACGAGTTTCAAGAGTCCAAATGAACGCCACCCTTTGTGGTATTCACAACATTGGAAGTGGAGTGAAGTATTTCGTTTATTGACATTTATCCATGTCACCGTTGCCTAGTAATGGTCTCCACATGACTTAACCAATTGAACGCAAGGCTTCGGTGTACATGACTTCGCATGTCGTAGTCATAAACTCACGAGTTCCATTTGAACGCAGCCATAGACCTGGCCTGTCATGTCGTCGCTGCAGCACGTCCGAGTCTAAATTTATTAAAGAGCGAATAGCATCACAAAATGGCTTTTTTTGTTATTGTTTAGCTCTGGGTTATGCCATGCTCAGAGTTTTTTGGTAGGTTGAGGTCTTCGATTGCAAGTTATATGTTGTTTGCTAACTGTGTGAAGGAGTTCAAGTACCTCGGGGTCTTGTTTGCGAGTGAGGGGGCATTGGAGCGGGAGATTGACTGGAGACTCGGAGCAGCGGCAGCGGTATCACTTTACCGCACCGTTGTGACGAAAAGAGAGCCGGAAGATGGCTAATAAATACATTTCTAAACCGATACAAGTGGACTGTACAAGTGAGCTACAGTACACTTTTTCTGTGTGATTATCCCTATAACAAACATTCAGAGTATTTTAATCCCGATGAATGATAGATTCATATATTGTCCCATACATGGACCCTATTATTCCTACTGGAATTGGTTTAAAAGCCAAACACTAATTAAAATGCTAAATTTTAATACCTCAACCGGAATAGTAAGGGCCGAAGCGGTTGAAATTTTATTCGGAAGCACAGGGGTAGTATAAACAATTTCATAACCAGATTTAAAGAAAAATGTTACTATGTAAACAATATAAGCCGATTACGTCCTGGTTCTTCTGCGCACGCCTCAAGTCTTAAAACTTTAAGCTACTGTTATTTTGATATGATATAAATAGTCTGGACGGTTTTAGCCTTTTGCTAGCGTGACACTTTAACCAAACCTACCTGATGTGCACATGTTAAACATCTATTCCAATTAAATGCGACGGCACACATAAACACCAGATCGTATTAGGTGACATCCCATGTAAACAGGTACAGTAACCTGAAATCTTGAAGGATTTCATTCATAAAGACCCAGTCACTGTCGCACACCTCACCACACAGGGTGGCTTCGGGGATGAAGGACTAAGCATGTGTGTGTGTGTGTTTTCTTTTGTTTTAGTGGGGCCATTAGCAGTGGTGGGTGGTCTGGGGGTGTTTCTGAGTGCGTGCCTTGACGTGCGTGCGTGTGTCTGTCTGTCTGTCTGTGTGTATTTCTCTATCTCTTTGTACGTGTGTGTGTGTGTGTGTGTGTGTGTGTGTGTGTGTGTGTCTTCATCTGTATGTTCTAGACGAGATCA
>JAODOY010000751.1:2485-13446 GCA_025399855.1 Forbesichthys papilliferus | reverse complement strand
TTATATATTATATATTTATTTATTCTCATTAGAAAAACACTTCTAGCCTGGTTTTATCAGTTGCCAGTTAAAGAGGCAATAATCTGTACATGTTTAAACCACACTATCTCAGCACTATTAATCTATCCTTTGCTAGTGCATATCAGATTTAATACTTTTTCTTCGCAAGGATAGTGCAATTCCCCTTCATCATCTAAAAACATGTTATGTTCACCCTCCAGCCAGTGCCACCTGACCAGAGACACTGGCTCCAATCTGGAGATGGTCCCCTGGACGCTGCACATTGGCTGCCCACTGCTCCCGTGAGGGATGGGTAAATGCAGAGGATGAATGTTGCTACATGTATGTGTATGTCACAATAAAAGCACCTTTATATTTACAGTATCTCTTCTTACATTGCTAAAGCACTGGCATGAAAAACTAATGATTGCAGAAATGAAAGGAATTAACCTCTAGCCAACATGTAGACAGAGTGCCTCCTTTTACACTAGCGAAATTGGATGCTGACAATAAGTCTACTGTATAAAACCAAATCAGGAAGTTCAAAGGAAGAACTTCTTTTATTTAAAATTGTTTCATGTTATTTCACAATGTTCCATATAAATGAATATATATTAACTATAGTGTAAAAAGTGCCATTGGGTGACCCTTTAAAGCTTGATTAAATCCTCTTTAGGATATAATCAAGTAGACACCATGACAAAACACCCAACAGACAAGTTCAACAGTTTTTTTTACTGCAATGTGATGAGTATTGCTAAGATAAGTTAAGAGATCAGCAGCCAATTAGGCTACCAAAACCTATACAGCTTGAATATTTCCTCCATTTTGTTTCACACTACAGTTTCCATGTTTCTAGTATGCATTTCTGCTTGATACAAAACTGTATCGTGTTTGTTTGACATACTTTATTTGGCCAGTAGGCAGAAACAGCTCAGTGACTAAGATAGCCAAATATATGCTAGGAACAAATTAAACAGATGCTAGCTGAGAGCTGCACAAGCCCAGATCCTTAACTGGGCAGGGTTTCAGCTGAGAAGATGTAACGGGCTTATGTATTGGTACATAGAGAGTATATAATCCATTAATCAGTGCATAGAAGCAATGGATATAATCAAAATTGGTTACTGATTATGCATGTACGATGTTTGCATCGTATTGTATACAATACTACAATAATACAAATTAAGAAACGAAATAGGCTTTCTTATGTTGAATTTGAATGGAATAAAGTAAGCTATATAGTTCAGTTGTTGAATGACTAGCTACTGTAGCCTAGGCTAATTCTGAGCTTCTGTAAGGATGCTCCATTCTTTACCGAAGCTCTTTGGTTCATCACATCAGCATATTAAATGGCAGTCATGCATGTCAAGTGTCGCCTATTTTGGAGAGAATGCATGACTCAGGTCTCATATCCGTTTAAACCTGCCCTGGACATGGCTGGTTTCCAAAAGTACTCCTCGTCTGCTCATGCATCATCAAATTAAATGTTAACTTAGTGTTAATGGGGCCCCCCTTCCTGCTGGGTACAGGAAGGGGGGCCCTACAGTCATAGGTACAGTATGTGTTAAACAGTAAGCTTAGTCTTTACATTCACATATGTGTGTGACGTGATGTAGGCTTCTTTAATCTCCTCCATTTTAAGATAGTATGTCTGACTGAGGATCATTTCTTTTCATAGTTTACAACATTTACAAGTCCACTGAATAGCCATTCTATTGCTACCTTGAGAAAAAAATGTATGTTTATATAAATTTATTTTTAGATAATATAATAATAATAATATAATATAATATATATAATATATATATATAATATAATTAGCAGACTACTTTTATTACTGTAAAATACTGATAATAATGTGTTTTTCAAATGTACTGTTTTGCTATCCAAGATTAGTTTTTGCTAATCCCACATAAAATGTTTTAATATGGACTATGGGTGTTTTGCAGGACAAAAGCTTGTGTAACATTTTTGTGTGTGTACTAGGGGAACTGGATTTCAAAGTATATTTGATCAACAGGTGCGCTACATTCTTATTTCGACTACAGTTGCAATATTTGGTTTTATCTAAAGATAAGATGTATTCATTAGTGTGCACGAAGCGTAATCTTAATTTAATAATAACTTCAAAGGGATATTTCATATTATTCAGAGTAGTGTGTGCACATAAAACCCTCATTAGTATGAATGGGTGGTATGCAACCTTAAACAAAAACAATACATACACTTAATTTGACCTTTAGCATAACTACTGAGGAGGTATGAGGTTGGCAGAACAAACTGCATATAGTAGCAACAAGACATGGTGTTGGAATCTCTTTCTACAAAGTACAGCTGGCAGTTGCAGTGTTCAGCACATTGAACAGAGGTCAGCAGCACACTTTTGAACAAAAACACCCCTCCCGTTAATGCCATATATAAAGGTGCTCTGCCCTACACACTGGAAAACACACGGCCAAGGCTGGATAGTGTTGTGTAGTGCGGTCTGCACCACATTGTTTAATTCCCCATTTACCACACAGAACCAGGCTGAAGAGGAAATCATAATTTATTTTTACACATAACAGACAGCTAGGGGACCATGAGGTGATGTTTGCAGAATATGACATAAGATGTATTACCTTATTGCTCACCCACATAGTCATTATGTTGTATTGTGCTCTATCTAACCCATCATGTACACTAAACTATGTACAGCCACTGACATTCCTCAGTCATACCTTACTGAATAAAAACATAAAGCACTACTGTAAGCCTGAAATACACTAAATCGGTGCATGGAATAAACTAGCATATACCGGTAGCGTGATGTATTTGTTGGTGTTGGTGTTGGTGTACAATGTGTCCTTATGGCTCAGGCTAAATGCACTCTGTAGTTTGCACTAAAGTATCTCGCATGCAACTTTTTATTTGTATTAAAGGTTAAAGAATATGTTATACCTTACTGCTTTTCTGGTTGTAAGGTGTACAATGTACAATATGGCTATCTAACCTATTACCCAATGGGACTAACATAGTGGGGCTACAACGTGAAAGAACAGGTGTGTGGGTTCTCTTTTCTTTACTAAATGTCACTCTGTTCCTCTTGAAGTTTAGTTGGATGAAATAGGAAGGCAAGTGAGACATACACATCCAATTCTGGGTCAGTGTGTTCTGAATGTTCAGTTAACATCATATTCCAAACAGCAACCAGGACAATTAATCCACTTAAGTTGAAAAGGATGTTTGGCCATTGTGTTCAAGGAAAGAAAAGGCTATTTATTCTGCAGTTCCTGAAAAAAAATCCCCTGTGGAGATTATTACCCAGTAACAGCATATTTCCCACTAGTGTCCACTAGAAATATCATGATTAGGAATGATTAGAAATGATTAATGATTAAGAAAATTAAGACCAGTTCAAATTATGTATTAATTTATGAGTAATTATTCTATTCTATGGGGCTTTTCAACAGTGACCCTGAAGTGCTACTTCTAATAGCTAATTTTTTTCCTATAGCCTGAGAATAATAAAGTTAATGGTCCTTGTTAAAGGTTTGAAAGGCCCGAAAGGCACACACACACACACACACACACACACACAATTTCAGTTGAGAATGCGGACCTTTTTATAAACTCTGTTGTTGTGTACAGACAACTTGATTGACCTATACTTGACCATACAATATTCTGTTGCACCTCTTACAGCAGAAACACTGACACTTGTTGGTTCTATAGAATGGTGTGTATTACTTGCTTTACACTAAAGTATTTTATATTGCTTAAAATAACTTCTAGTTAGGTTTAATCAAACCCAATACAAAGGTTATATGACCAGGGCATACAGAGACCATTGGCATTTATGATTCCAAGGTGCTTTTTAAATGACTTGGACAAAAGGCAGTTTCAAAAGAAATAACTCAATATTTGTTAATAAACCCAGTGATTCATTCCATCACCACAGGAGAAGCAATCTGACAAAGGCATAATATTGACTCAGTTCAGCACAGTATTATTTGCTTCAATGCATTTTACGCAATATATTGCATACTGTTTTCTTTGAAAGCATGTGGACAGTCAGGCTATAAGAACTCTTTATTTACAGATAGTATCAATAAATACGGATAACAGAAAGCCAGTTGGCAGTGTTCAGTCAAAGAATGAATCACAAACCAAACAAGCAAATAATAAACACATTCAACCTCAGGGGAAAAGAAGACCATGTAGGCTACAGTATATTGGAAACAATTTAACATTTAAAATAATATACCAAACATTTATTTATTGAATTAATGAAACTGTAGCTGATTATAAGTGTAGATTATTTGTGCATTTGTAGACAAATAGTTAAATAAGCATTTGGTCATAAATAAACATAGACTATACATTCATAGTTCCTGAGTATTGTTATCACCATCCTCAAATATTTACCTCCAATTAGACGGGTCATTTGCCTTTAGGCCTTCCTTCAGATTAATATCTGAATAGTTCTGGTTGGCCATGTGTTGACCTTTCTCTGTAGAATTGGGGCATGCTGGATATGTCAGCTTCACACTGATAATTATAGGAATATAATTACAGGAAGTGATTATGTTTGATTTGTGCATAGCTACATTTTCTGTGAAGACGGAATGTGCAAGCAGGAGACGTCAGACAATTAGTTAAGATGATGTGTCTGGGAACAAGACTTGCCTTCATTGACCTGCCAAAATCAACAGTCTGAGAGACATCATGATAGTAGGTAGACCTCTAATTCACACGAATCTGAATTTCTTGTTGGCCAGGCAAAATCACTGCATTAAAATTAGTTTTAATTTTCAAAAACTGTATAGTCTCTTTTTCATGCAGCTGATTGGAAAATAACTTCAAATAAAGCACACTGCTGATGTTAATACTGATAAATCCAAGACAAATATGATCTGATAAACTGTTGAGACACCTGTCGCTTGTTGGATTAATACGGTCATATCTGATCTAATATCTAGACATTATGGCATGCCTTAAAAACTGTGATTCAAACAAGAATAAATATATTTGTTGTTTTCGCCAAACCTGGGATTCAAAATGGCATAAAAAAGACATTGATAAAGTGCCAGCTCAGAAACTGAATATATGTCATGGTACAATTAGACGTAGGCATTCCCGGTATTTCACACAAAGGCACATTATTACCTGAGATTGAATGACCTTGCTTACCATCCTTCTCTATCTTAGAAAAGGTCATGAATGCATTTATTAAATTTGAAAAATGTATTCTACCAATCTGAAGCTACTCATAAAAAATAGAATAAAAAATTATGCCTATTTCTGCATAGATTCAAATAATAATTTAATATTAAGTAAATACACAATAATTTAGAAAATACATTTGTAAACACCATTAAACATAGCATGTAACCAAAACTATAAAGCTAGCATTAACTAAAAACAGCAAGGCCATAATTAAGAATAATTCATAATGTGTCTATAGACCCTATACATTTGACAAATGTGAACTAGCCTGTGGGTCTGGACAGTATAGGCTACATGCTACATTTACCAGCTTCCATGGTTCATTTGGAACAAATCCTCCTCATAACCCAACGCACGACTTGCACGTGTATGATTGTTGCCATGAAGGCGTTGTGTTTGTATTTAAAGCCAGAGTATTTAAGTAAAATAACCGCACAATGTCACAAGCGAAACCATTTGTCCAACTCAAAATAATGTGGAAAAACGCATGTTGTAGGCTGCACATATGGCCAGCCAATAAGCAATTATATATAGATGGATCATAGAAATGCATTGTAAACATCTGAGTCTGAGATATACTAGCGCTAGTAGCGCAAATCATTTCTTCGTTGTTAGACTTGACCACACCCCTAGGGCATCTAAAGCATAGCGCGGTCGTGATAGGTAAACGGTTTGATGCGCCTGATATCGAATGCATGATGATGATAGCCATATGCCATTATACTGTGAATATGTACAGCATTATTTCTCTGTAGTCCTCAAAGTTAGACCAGCGGAGCTTCGACCCTTGGGACTCAAGGATTTACTTGCTGCTGCAACTTAGTCTCTACCAGGTATCTACACATAAATGTATAAGGTTATATTTTCAAAGTATTGTGCATATGTACAGTAGATTGAGTTTGGAGCGGGTGGAGCATAACGTTAATAAGAAAACGCACTGAAAGTTATCACAGAAAACCTAATAATTTAATTTATAATATCAGAGATTTGTCAATATTTAGTATGATTTCGAATATATCGTACATTTGTAATTGTGAACAAAATCGCTTGCAATATGGATAGAGTAGCCTACTTCTCTTTAAATTTTTATTGAAATAACTGACGGATAATGAGATACAGATCGGCACAAACGTCTTTGCCTATATTTGGCGTGTACACACACACACACACACACACACACACACACACACTGCTTTGAAGTGTATAAGCTATACAATTTCAAACAATGATGTGGTCTCTATGAAACATATACAATATATTACAAACAAAATAAACACGAGTGAGTGAATGTGACGATTTAGATGTGTGCGTGTGCGTGGGTGCCTGATGCAATGATGGTCTATCATCAGATTTACTCATTTACATTCAAACACTGCAAATGCCATACGTTCATGTGCTCCAGTGAATTAATTAAAAGCAATAGCAACCCATGCTCCTAACATATATTTTGTAATGGTTTTAATGTATTTTATTTAGAATGGTCCAATAGCAAATCACCATTATTGTTGTTGTTGTTGAGATCATTACAATGCAGTTTGGTATCTGTTACTTAACCTTCATGATATGATGTAGCACATTCATGGATCGGGACATGCTAGGTTTGTTCACAATAAAGTAGCGGTTAATGGGGTTGTGACAGTTAATATTATGATTTATTGTTCTTAAAAGTTGCTTTTGTTTAACGTCATTATTTATGGAGAGCAATGAAATGAACGAGAGCAAGGAATAAAATAGGAATAAACATTTTCATTTACTTTAAATATGTTATACTTAAGATATTATATCACAAACATGATGACATGTTGGTTTTACAGGTGTTAAAAAGAAAAGCAGTGATTTTATATTTGAAAAGTTGTTTTAGCATTTCAAAAGAAGTCAAGTTGCTTGAGCATCATGCCGATTTGTGTTATCACTTCATGCAAGCTGTTTTTTCTTCATGCAATATAAATGTGCTACATATTTACTTGCTTTCTCAAAGCTTTATATAGAGACCATTCTTTCCACCTATATAGTGCTACAGAGCACCCAAATATCCTATGATATACAGTATGTATTATCACAAGAGACAATGTGTGACTTTATATGCTCTGTACAAGGCTGTGTCATTAATTCATGGAATCTGCTTCGGTGTATAAACACATTCAAATGATCTTATGTCACGAGGCTCATATAAAGTCGTGCACTTTGTCTTTTTCCTTGTGCTCTGCTACTGTCACCAGTGCTCAGCTTCACGATGGAAAAGCGTAAAGTCACCTCAAAGGGACCACTCAGAGAATACCGAGCCTGAGTGTGTGTGAGCCCGCGGCGGCTATGTATCGCCACGCCACAGCGTGCGACGCCAATAGCAGCTGCAACTGGACTACGACGCTTTGCAACCGCACGTCCAGGAGCGACGCGCCACAGCTGCCGACGTTCTCCGCGGCGGCCAAGGCTCGCGTCATCATCACCTTCATCCTGTGCTGTGTGTCGGCCTTCTGCAACCTGGGCGTGCTGTGGACGGCGAGCAGCCATGGCAAGCGCAAGTCCCACGTCAAGGTGTTGATCATTAACCTAACGGTGGCCGACCTGCTGGTGACCTTCATCGTGATGCCCGTGGACGCCGTGTGGAACATCACCGTCCAGTGGCTGGCTGGGGACATTGCCTGCAGGCTCCTGATGTTTCTCAAGCTACAGGCGATGTATTCCTGCGCCTTTGTCACCATGGTGATCAGTTTGGACAGGCAGTCTGCCATCCTCAACCCTCTAGCTATCAGCAATGCCAGGAAGAGGAACAGAGTCATGCTGAGTGTAGCGTGGGCCATGAGTTGTGTCCTGTCAGTCCCACAGGTACAGTAATGTCAATAATGTGGCAAAGCATTGCTTCACCTGTCACTCGGGAACAAATGCTTTGGAAAGCCTCTAGCTATTAAAATAAAAACATGTCATATCTGGGTAAGAAAAGAACTGAATTTCAATCACAAGTTTCTGATATATTTTTACAATTTAGAAGACATCCATTTGATTAACCTACACACTCACGCACACACACACACACACACACACACACACACACACGCGCGCACACAGAGGAGGTAAAAAGGAGAAGCGTCTCTGTCTAATATATGAATAAATATACCAAAGACATTAAACTCACAGATTACTAAGGGCTATCCTTCCCATTTTCCTTATTTCATCCCAGTGTCAACACTATACATCGATCTTTCCATTATCGTAAATGTCATCGTAAATGCGGGATCAGATCGCCATCTGAGGAATGTCAATCAAAGTATTTTATTACAGAGCCCCGAGCCTTGCTTAATGTTAATAAGGCAAACATCTTAACAATAGTTTTCTTTACATGATTTATGAATCAGTTCAATGTGTGCAAATAAAATTTATTTGCCTAAAGGAAAGTATAATTTGTTTGCATTTCATTTGTTTACTATTGTCAAGATCATTTATTTATATGGCAGTGAACTCCAAAAAAAAAAAAAAAAATTAGTTGTAAAGTGCCGCTAAAGTGTCACCCTGTAATCTCAATGGCGCTTTAAATTATATGTTAACATTTTAAAATACAAATAGAAAAGCAATTGTCTTATAATTTGGGTTATCACAAATGTTTGTTTTTAATATGGCAAACTACCTGATTATAGGCAGGGCATTTATCGCTTCCAGTAGAAAAACATTTTGTAATCCGCTTGTATTGATCGTCTTGAAAACCGTTTTACTTTCACCTCCAGATTTTCCTTTTTCACAATGTTACCATCACGGATCCAGAGGACTTTACCCAGTGCACCACGCGAGGGAGTTTCATCACTCACTGGCAGGAGACGGCCTACAACATGTTTACCTTCTCCTGTCTGTTCCTCCTGCCATTGCTGGTCATGATCACCTGCTATAGCAGGATCTTCTTTGAGATCTCCAAGGGAATGACTAAAGACAACTGTAAGTTAAGTTATGTGAAAATGGAGCTATAGATGATGGTCAGGATAGTCTAGTCAGTGAAATGGATGTTTGACTCCCAGCCAGGTCATGGTATAGAATTCACCTCAAATCCCCATCTGTATTAATACTTCATAATATACACTACAGTACATTGTAGATAAGAGATGCACACATCTTGCAATCTTGTCACTTGATGTCTGAGATTAAGGGAAAAGGAAAAAGTGAATTGGGCAATCAATTGGAGATTCAGGCATGGTCTTTCTTTAAGATTTATTAAATGTCTTTATTTCCTCCTGTAGGTGTAGCCACTTGACCATGAAGTGCATCAATGCATGTTATAATAGACATACAAATTATTAAATATTCTCTCAGAGAACCAGCAGAATGGGTAAAGTTTGTACAGAGACAAGGCCACTGGGAAAAAAAAAATCTCCTTTAGTAACAAAAACACAAAACAGAATCCTCTCTACTCTAAACTGATGGTTGAATATTTGGTATCTTTATTAATTGTGATGAGGCTTGAAATATTAATGAATAGTGAGGTAATCATACAGTATAAAAGACATTATCTTACAAATCTCTCATGAATGAGTAATCCTTTATATGAGCCCAATAGCCTGCAAAGATGACACCAAGCTCTGCTCAGTTGAATGTTAAGTTTAAGCTAATTACATTGCAGTTCTGTTTGTTTTAGTCACGCTAAAGTAATGAATATACGTGTATGTTCATCTTTTGTCATTCCTTCAGTATCCTCTAGCGAAGTCCATTTGCGGCGTTCAAAGAACAACATTCCCATGGTCCGGATGAAAACTCTGAAAATGAGCATAGTTATAGTGATGTCTTTCATTATCTGTTGGACTCCATACTACTTATTGGGCCTTTGGTACTGGTTCTTTCCTGATGATATAGTAGGGAAAGTCTCTCATTCCTTGACCCACATCCTGTTCATATTTGGGCTTTTCAATGCCTGCCTGGATCCTATCATATATGGCCTGTTCACCATTCACTTCCAGAAGGGTCTTAAGAGGTATTGTCGCAATACCACCAGGGTATCTGATCACGAGAACAGTACGGTTATAACTGGATCTCTGAGATGTGCTGCAAATTCTCTGCCATTAAAGAGACAGTTGTCCACTGGTGGTCAAAACAGGAGTGCCCTTTGCAATGAGCAAGGCAAGGAAGAACCAAAGTGCCACAGGTATACGACTGTATGTGAGGATGCGGTCAGGGATCTGAGCCACTCCAGTCCTGAGAGCATGTTATGAATGTATAATATATGGCCGTATAATTCAGTGATTTTGACGTTCTTGAACAATTGAGTACTTTTTGCAGATGGTTTACTTCAAACACCAAATAATTATTGCCTATGATTGTTGCTTCTGAACATGCTTCTGTTGAGCTACTTTTTGAAAATGTATGTTTACATGTTTTGTGAATTGTTGTGAGGTGCTTTTGTCGTTGATTATACTGCTTGTTTTACCGTTTGGTTTGAGTATTCTTTTTACATTGTTTATTAACCCTATTAACATTGTTTACAATGTTCACAATGTAATTACTATATGCTTATTGGCTTTACTTATTTAAACATAAATATATCTGTGCTGATGGTTCCCTAAGGGAAATACAGTGCTGATAATCAATAAGTCACTAAGGGAAATACAGTGCTGATAATCAATGAGTCACTAAGGGAAATACAGTGCTGATAATCAATAAGTCACTAAGGGAAATACAGTGCTGATAATCAATGAGTCACTAAGGGAAATACAGTGCTGATAATCAATGAGTCACTAAGGGAAGTACAGTGCTGATAATCAATAAGTCACTAA
>JAODOY010000750.1:0-13446 GCA_025399855.1 Forbesichthys papilliferus | reverse complement strand
CACAACGGTGCGGTAAAGCGATTGCAATACTGCTCCCGCTGCTCCGATTCTCCAACCAATCTCTCGCTCCATAGTCCGCTTACTTGCGAACAAGACCCCGAGGTAGTGAAGTGACGTTCCACGTCCCCAGAGCCAGCCTCTGCCACTAGGGTCTGGTCCGTCGAGGTCCCTGACCGCTGCCATCCGTTTGACAGCGCACCCGACCCCTATGGTTCCACCCACGAGTGGTGGGCCCATAGGATGAAGAGGAGGATGGTGCCACGTTGCTTCTTTGGGCTGTTCCCGGCTGGGCTCTGTGGCAAACCCAGCCACCAGGCGCTCGCCAACGAGCCTCCCCTTTGGGCCTGGCTCCATACGGGGTCCCCGGGCTTTCTCCGGGCAGGGTAACCTCTCCTCTTAAATTATCTTTCATTAGGAGTCTTCTGAACCATTCTTTGTCTGGCCCCTTTCCTGAGACCACTTTGCCTTGGAAGACCCTACCAGGAGCACAAGGCTCCAGACAACACAGCTCTCAGGATCATAGGGACACACAAACCTCTCCACCACGATAAGGTGATGGTTCCCGGAGAGGTGAATTTTCATTATGAAGAGGTTAAGTTCAGAAAGGATGCACCTTCCCTAATATTCTTATTTCGTGCTAAACCCAAAAATCTGGTTCCCTAAATAGTGACCCTAAGGGACACACAAGGTAGCACAAATACAGTATAATTTAAACACAGTCAATTAACCTCAAAATTCAACAGTTTATTCATGCTCATGGTAACGTTTTGGCTTATAGTAGCCTTCTTTAGAGTATGGACCATGGTCCATGCTCAGAATGTGTGCTACCTTGTTGGCAGCTTAGGGTCACTATTTTTGGGTTATTGTAATAATAATATTTTAACTTTGTGTTTAATAATTAGCATGACGTATGATGTATTTAACACATTTTTCTAAAAGTATATGTTTAAAATATGCATTGTTGTCTAGGGTTTTTAACTAGGAATAATATCTTGCTTTTGTTCAAGATTTTTCAACATCCATTTTGTCAGCCATGGTTACAGTGTGTGTGTGTGTGTGTGTGTGTGTGTGTGTGTGTGTGTGTGCCGGGGGTGGGGTCAAAATGGCTGCATCTGTACATGCTAGTCTTTTATCACTCTTACTTAATTTCATTCCAAGAACAACATGTCAGAGAGAATACAATGCCTGACAACCACAATAGACGAGAAAGGCAACTAAATGTATCACATTTATTATATGAATAATAAAATCACAAGCACGTGATTTATCACTAGAATGAAATGGAACAACACAGTGGTAGCAATGATTAATGACATGAGGGAATATGAAAATACAGTATACCTGTACTAGATTAAGCATGGCCACAAGTCTGCACAACTGCAACATTAACTTTGAAAATTCACACCCAAATGCTTCATATTAGCAATGTGCTAATACTAGTTTATGAGTGGAATATGCCTCAAAATTACCCCATATTGTGTTTAAGTCCAAATCGTATATTGTAAAAGGTCACAGACAAAATTTGCATAATTTTTCACATTTATATTATAGCATTATTATATGAAAAGCACATAGGCCACACATAACACAATATTCACTAGCTTCACAATGCATTGAGCTCTTTAAAAAAAAAAAACTTCTTTGAGGGATTGGTTACATAGATTTCAAAGGTGCGAAAAAGTGCAACAAGGTCAAGAAAGGTCAAATGAAAACATGAGGTGAAGAAAAGACCTGTTTGGTTAAGGTTACAATGGTAAGCATTGACACGATATGAGGGGTGTTTTTTTTGCTTTTTCTGATGACTTCCAACGACCTTTACATTAGTCAAGCATGTGTAGCAGGGTTGTGGGTGGCAGTGATGTGGTGCTTTGCACCCTAACATGTCTGTGCATACAACACTCCCCACCTAACTCTGTATGTCCTTGAGTCATGTATTTGACCCTCGGTAAGAGGTCACATCAGGCAAGGAGGCGGGAGGTACTCATACAGTATGGGCTAAAATGGCTTGTTTACCTTGTGCTTGACCAAGACACGAGGACAGTGTCTTTTCACCCCATTCAGCAAAAGGATGCTTTGGTGGAAAAACACCTTGGCCTATATGTTATTACCTCCAAATTCTACAATATTGGCCATGTTAAACAATTATATATATATAAATCATAGTAGTTGTACGTTATACATCAAACAATCAATGTTAGAAATTTAAATCAGTACTTATAAGACACATTTTCTGCAAGGAAGGAATGTTCCCTGCAATATTTATCATTATAATTATACCCACAATCAAGTAATAGCCAACAGATGTTCAATTTAACACATACATTAAACACACAATTGAGCAAAATAAGGATAAATGTCTCTCTACAAATATGACTCTTATATGTAGAATAGTGTTGTTAGGTTCACAGGTCACTCCGTTTTTCTCCTTGTTTATGACCTGTTACAGCCATAACTCACAGCAATGTGTCCTCCCATCTCGCGTCCTTCAGTGGCCGAGTCTTCCCACAGCAGTTTCCTTGGGTCAGATCACATTAACCGCTAAACCTCTCTGTGCATAGATTTATTGCTTGACAGCTAATTCATCCATTTTATGCATTCCATACTAAAGGCTTTGGTCAACGGGATGTTGGCAACAGGGTGGAAAGGGAAGAGTGGGACAAGAGAAGGACATGAATGAACGTCATTCCTCTGATACCGCCACATCTCCCAGTGGGTCCAATGGATTTATCTGCTTTCACAAAGCTTATTTAAGCGTCCGTCTTCAAAGGAACTGGAGCGAGCGGAGCCGGATAACATCTTCATCATGAAATGTTAACTACAGCAGTATCATAGCACTCAACACTGGACAAGTGCGGGTAAATCTCATTGGACACGGTGAAACTTTAAATGTCTCAGTTCGAAAAGAGTCAAAGAGTTACTTATCAGCCAGTACACGGTGTGAGCTTGAAATCCGGTTGAGTGAGCGACACTGGGACGTTATGGTGACAACACTGTCAGATAGGAGATAGGGCTGTTCTAGCTTTTCTGTCTGTTCACTCCCTCCCAAATTGCCTGCACCATTTCAACAGAAATCTCCTTTCATCAAACCAATGTCTTTTGACATTAAAACACAGGATTGTTTTTCATTCGCAATGGAGCCCCATGAGACTTCCCCTTTGAGAAGCACTGAAATCAAGCGTTCTAATCTCAGCATGTAACAAGCCCTTATTGGAAACCCCTCGTGCAGACATCATGTTCAGAGGCTGGATGGAGCTTAAATGATTGATGCGTTGTGAGAATGACACCCGGGCTGTGCACACAGGGGTATACAGTAGTATTCAGAGGGCGATAGTGGCGCAGCGGGTAACGCGGGGCGACAGGTGGTCCAAAAGTCACTGCTTCGATCCTGGCTAACTCCTCAGCAAGTGTCGAGGTGTCCTTAGCAAAAGACATCTAACCCAGTGGCTAGTCGCACCTGGCAGGCATCACCGTGTGGGTGAATGTGAGGCAAAACTATATAAAACTGCATAGATAAGGTCAGAAAAGCACTATATGAATGCAATCCATGTACATGTACTTTTCTGGAAGCCATGCTATCTATTTGAACTCTGCAGGTATCTAGCACCTACAGTATATACGGAATGATGAAAAAAATGATAAACACAACCATTTTGTTTTTGCCCCCATCAATCATGAGCTGAACTCAAAGATCTAATACTTTATGTACACAAAAGGCCTATTTCTCTCAAACATTGTCCACAAATCTGTCTAAATCTGTGTTAGTGAGCACTTCTCCTTTGCCGAGAGAATCCACCCACCTCACAGGTGTGGCACATCAAGATGCAGATCAGACAGCATGAGTATTGCTCAGGTGTTCCTTAGGCTGGCCACAATAAAAGGCCACTCGAAAATGTGTAGTTTCACTGTGTTGTGGGGGAGGGAGGGTCCAAAAACTGGTATCTGGTGTGACCACCATTTGCCTCACGCAGAGCAACACATCTCCTTTGCATAGAGTTGATCAGGTTGTTGATTGTGGCCTGTGGAATGTTGGTCCACTCCTTAATTATGCAACAATACATTTTTTATTAATTCATAGCTGCCATGTAGCTATTTGTCATCTAACAGTGAAGTTAAGTCATACACCATTACTGTAAACATTAGGCTTTTCCTGCTATTTATTCCACTCTGTATATGTGTCTAGGCTCTACCAATCAAATAATTAATGTGAGGCATCCTTTAATTAACCAGAACATTGGAACAAAAGAACAAATATCAGAACAAAACCGTGGGGGATGACAGACACTGACCAGATGAGGGGTTTTCTGATTGGTTTCCAATTGTGGTTTTCTGTTTATGCAACACGTAGAGGCGGAGCTTTCAAAATCAGCATGATTTGAACAAGACTACAAAATAGCTGCAACCCTGAGCTGGGCATCAGCATCAGTATTCCTGCCAAATAAGGTTTTTTTTCTTCAGTCTGGACTGAACAATACAAGTTCATGTTCAAAATACTGTATACACAGTATATGCTACATTTTCATGAATGTAATGTCATGTAATGTAAATTGCATGGGAATCATCCTTTCTTCTAAGTGGTGTGATGTTTTGAATATGTATGAGGAGCTTTCGACCTACTGCCATTAATGCAACACAGCACTAGAAGTGACCGGTTGATCTATTGATCTGTTGTTGCTGTACATGAAGTGTGCTTATGGAACTGCCCTCTGGTCTCAAACTATGCAAATCAATATTATAGTCTTCTAAACTATAACCAATAAAGATGAAGTGGCCATTTCATATCCATTTGTTTCATACATAGCCAGTTGCAACACATTAACTCTGAAGAATGATGTGTCTATAGTGCAAGGAGTCATAGTATTCCCTTGACATACCAATGTGGTACCAAGCTGTTGTCAACATATTCACGATTCACCTACCTATACTGATGTCAAGATGCACATATTTGACCCCACTCACATACGACTGCTCTAACTCCACATATAATAGTATCATATGCATGCATTTCAGCAATAGGTGTGCAGAAGTAACAGCTTGTCCCTTCTATGACGGCATTCACAAAAAGTGCAAGAGCCGTTGGTGAAATGAGGCAGATGGAGCTTTGGCACATTGTGTCATTTGGTTTGGTATGCTTTTAAAATGTGGTAAACTTTATGCATTGCAATATCATTTATGTTGCGTGCAAACAATTATTCAGTAATAAACTAGTATTGATAAATAAAGTGTTCAGTCTCTCTTGTTGTGTGAACCAGTGAGAATTGTGTGCTCCCTGATCTTGAAACTTTTTGAGTGCCGAAAAACCAATTTGAACCAAAGACAGCAGCAGTCAAGCAAGTAGGTCAGCAGAAATGAGGTAGAGTTCACAGTCCACCTGTGAATGCATTCCCACAGGCAGGACAGATCATCGGGGCAACACTTGCCATCAATCACCCAGCCCAGTGTCCTGCACTGGGAGAACGGCTGCTGTCGCTGATACTAATGTCACAGCGTGTCAGGAAAAATAACACGTCAAATTGAACTGATTTGCACAGACCTGTCAGGCTCAGTGAGACTCGGCTTCCCTTCCCCCCATCTGAAAGCAGCATGCTGAGAAAGAATCATTGCTTGGTTCATTAGGGACTCCTCGTGGTCCTCTTGTTGACAGAAGTTTTCTCACACGGCTATAGGAGCGAAAGCACTAAATGGAAACGAAGCAGAAACAAAACATCAACACATATGACACAAACATGCCTGTATGTGTCCTGGTGGGCTGAGTTTGGTCAGAAGGGACATATCTTGTCCTGTTGCATCCCGTAATGTTAAAAGCTGCTGACCATGCATTCAAAGCATTAGCACCAGAAAGGCCCTTTTTCAAAGCAGACTTTCAATGTATTCATTTAAATAAATAAATATATAAACTAAGTATGTCAGGTAGGCTATCAGTACAGGTCTCAGGTAAGTTTTCAGATAAGTTGGCTGATCAGACATCTAGGATGCTCAGCATCTCACAACAGACGTATGATTGGTTTATGTGTGGCCACTGGCCTATACCGGTAGCTCAAAACTCCCGGTGTACAGTTTAAAGGTGGGCCTATAGATAAATTCAAACCAAAACTCAAATCAAAACAAAGACACCTCTCCTTACAATGTCGTAAGGTGCTCCCTCAGAAGCTCTGCTTTCCACACATTGGAAATGAATTGCCTAAGACAGGATATCGTTGTTGGGTGCGGTCTGCACCACTCTGTTTGTGTTGAGGGCTATACTACTAGATTATGTTTTCAGCGAAAAGGTGAGATAGCGTACTGAGATAAGATATTTGGTGAAGTTGACAAAGTGTATTAGCTTACAATAGAGTACTATAGCTTACTTGTCCACAACATCAAGTTAACAGCTGCATCTAAAGCACTCCCACATGCTAGCTTTGTAGCAGCATGTACAAACATGACTCAACATTTTATTGCAAATTAGAAACGCCACATTACACAGGACAACGTAACAACCGTGTGATGTTGCCACAGACAGTGGCACAGCGACACCAGGCAGCCTGCCCCACTCTATCACTCCTGCGACTCCATTCTTACAAGTGGAAGTGGAAATTCAAACAACATTATTGTGTGACTAGCACCCGCTAGTCCGCATGCACACCGCACTAAGCACTCCAACCACGCTCTAGTTAATAACACCTGCAACAGGTTTTGCCTGCATTCCATATCATGGCATGTAGCACCATCCCATCACATCCCGTTACAATACGGGTCTAGTAGACTACAAACTGTTGTTGTTGCTTCCTATTAGTGACTGCTTGGACTCGTCAAAAACCAAGTGCAACTGTTTTATGGCAACAGAGGCATTCGCCCACAAATATTCAGCCATTTGTCTGAATAATTCTGAATGTTTGCCCTTTCTGCATGCATTTGTGCATGACATTGACCAGAAAGCCGGCCTCCCGCTCGTGGTGTAGCTTTACCTACAATTTGTTCACCACTGTAGCAGCCTATTGTGTCTGAAGAGAAAACAGGTTACCTAGCTACAGTAGCTGATGGGTTTAGACAAATAGAAGGTACAGAATGACGTGTAGGAGTGGATTCCTATTAAAAGTATACGTTAGTGAAAATACCGTACATATTTTTTAATCAGCTTGCAAATTAAATGAATATACCTATTATGCTTTTTTAGGTTTGATTAAAATATATACTGTGCTATGGAACCATTAGCGCCATATAGCAACATTTCTACAGACAGGTTTGCTTTGGATTTGTCCAAGGTGGACATGGCTGTCTGGCTGTGGTTTTATGATATGTGCTGAATATGGCAGAGCCAGGAGATTCAGCGTGCACTCTGATTTGATACCAGGCTAATCAGGTTCTCTAGTATGGAAACTAAACAGTACCCTCTATTGGAGGACACTGAGATTGCGTGGGTGGGGTCGTGTCTGAACTTGACAGGAAACGTCTGTAGGCTCCTGAGAGCAATCCTCAGTGTCTGGGCCGCTCTACAGAGTTGGTCTAAATGCAGTTTCTCACTCAGAAAAGTATTTTAATAGGCAATTGAACTTTTTTTGTCAAATAGCAGAAATCAGGTATATCTTATTAAATATATAATAAGTGTGTAGATGTTCTGGCGAGTCATATTCACCCAATATGAATAGCCTAATTATTTAATGAGTTAAAGCACTTTAAATTAAAAGTGATTCAAGAAAAGGCAAACTTATCTGTTCTAGTTGCAAGCAGTGCTATTATAATTAAATGTGATTTCAGTTGAAGAAGCTCATTACAATACCAGAACAAAAGCCAATTAAAAAAGAGGCCATAGTTTCACTTCTGCTCCTTTGGAACATTCTTCTCTAAGGACAGTTGGGCAGATGTGAGGTCAAAATATTAAGTAGCTATATAGTACCTTGTACTATGGGCACATAGTTATGATACTGTAAAATAGTTCAACAACATATGAGGTAACTACTGTATAGAGGCTGAGTTGTCATTCACCTTCATTGCAAAGTAGCATATGAAAGACAATAAAATGGCAGGCAAAGGTTTGGGACTACCTATATAAACAAATATAGATAAAATGTCAAAACAGTGCTGAACAGGGCAAGTAAAAACCAGAAAACAAAAGTTCAGTCCTCCATATTGCCTGATTTATGTTTCATTGAGTTCAGCTCAACATATTAATATAAAGATGAACATACTGTGGGCACAAACAGGGATATTTTTGAAACTTGAACATTACCTAAAATGAATCTAGGCCACCTGCAGGTTATTTTGAATTCATTAAATAAAATATAGAATTAAAAAAACAGTAGGTTTTACCAAGCCATATACACCATCAACAGTTGCAAAATCAAGAAGAAATGGTCTGGAGATGTTCAAATGCACATGCAGTAGCTGTTGGCAATTCATTTCAGTATTGTCAATAAAAAATCTATACTGTCCACATAAATACAGGAATAACATTAAATATGTTCTAGATATGTTTAGATTAAAGCATGCACAAGTCTGCTCTCCTGAAAATTGTAGTCAGGTGGAGGAGCCATTTCATTGTAGCATTTTTTCTCTGGGAGATCAAGGATTAGAACCTTATTCACCGCTACCATAATACATCTTCCCTGGGGAAGACAGGTCAGAAGTAAGTAGACTGCATAATAAGAATGAAATGTGTGAGAAACAGTGCAATATTCTAAAGATGGTAATTGCTTCCAATGAGACATGTATATTGGTTAACATTTATCAATTTGCTGAACTATACCTGAGAAAGCCTAAACATTTCAAGGTATCCTGCTATTCCCAAATCCTGTCATTCTTGTGACAGCGAGGGGTGGATTCATACTATCCTGAGTTTCCCTTAATTCCCATGTTGACCTGGAATTTATTTCCCTGGTGACAAGACTTCAAATGCTGCCTCCGGTGGAGCGATTATGTGTAGATTTATCCAATACTCTTATTTCCTCAGAGAATATTAGCAAATTTCAATTTTGTGTGCCAATCTAAAACATCTTCTGGGGCCAGTGTTGTTGAGACAAAGAAACCTGTGAAGAAGAGGAGCTGATTAAATGTTTTATCCTCAAATCATTTTTAGTAGACCAGATGAGAAAATAATACACACAATGATCATCTTGTTTTTGTTCTGACAAAATTAAGTTCGTGTTCGTAAATATTAACGGTGATTCAACCAAGATTTAGGTTGACAGTGGTCAAACAATCTTAACTGGTTTCCAGAATATTCAACTCACATGCAAGATATCTTTGAGATACCTTGTGAAAACAAACCTCACCTATGCATTGGAAATGTTACAATCAAGTTAAGTTGTGCTAGACAAAATAAATCAAAACCAATAATGAATGTCACCTTATGAACTTAGTCATAAGGTCTAAATAAGAAAGGTACAATCAAAAGGTTTTAATTTCGTTTAAATGTTAGCTCTAATACGACACATATATATGCTACAAAAGACAAGCAAGACCACAGCACATAAAAATGTTAACATTTATTGCCATTTCTGAATACTGCGTTGAAATCAGTAGCATTCAGAGTATACACAGAAATTATACAATTATATATGGTTTCACAAAGGCAGTGAACACATACTGTATTACAATCTACAAAAAATCTACAGAAATTTAAAATTCTAAATATCAAAAAAGCACAGCTGCAGAAACAGATGTGGAACTGTAACATAACTGTTGTGAATATCTGTTTGGGAAATAACATGGTGACGTCACAATACAAAGAAAGCACAAGTCCCCTTTAACTTACAGCTGCTTTTGGAAACTAGAACTGTTGGACCAACAGGACCAGAATAATACAAAAAGAAATTAGATGAAATGATCATATGAATTATGGTGGTTCTACGCATCCAAAATATATAATCTTACAGAGTACACCTTTACAAGGTATAGCGTGTCAGTATTCTTCAGAGGGATTGGTGAGGTGTCCAAATGGCGGTTCAAATAAGTATAAAGGTCACAATAGAGGGAAAAACTACCACAAGGAAATGTGAATATATTTTTTTGAGGTGGGGAGGGGGGAGGGGGGACGGGGGGACGGGCGGCAGGGATTTCCTAACAGCTGTGGTAGCACTTTAGTAAAGACCTAATTGTGTGATGGAGCTAAATGTAGATATTTGCTTCAGTCAAAACACAAATGGCGTGTGGAATTCATGTCAGGAACAACATAAATAAGGATTAGTGACTGGTGTGGCTTTGATCCCAACCTGGTGGTGCACCACCTGTAAAACCTCCATTTTCTGTTCAAGTCAAGGGTGGAAAAAATAAAAACACACAAGAAACCATAGGTTAGAAAGACCGAACAAAAAATATCTATCCAAGGCTCCATCAAGAATCCTTCTGGTGACGCAAAAACTAAAATTCATAAATGGTAATAATAATATTAATAATAAAAATTCAAAACTAAATATTCCAGTTTAAACAACAAAAAAAAGAACAAAAAAAAAAGATTTGTGTCTGTATGCCCACGTCAATGCCAGGTAGCTGTTTGGGAGGAGTGTCCAAAAGCGAGACAAGGCTTTAATCTTGAGTCTGAGGTGGTTGTCCTCATCCCCAGTGACAGTCAAGCTGGATTCAAGGACAAGGTGTTTATGGTCACGGGTGGCTGCTAAGGCGCCTTTTCACTTTAGTCCTGCTCCATGGGCTCGTCACTGCACCCAGTGTTCAAACTGCCGCTCTCCATGGCGCCCTCTGTTGGGGGCTCCGCCGTACTGCTGGAGGGGGCCGGGGCCGCCTCTTCCCTGGCCGCTGTGGCGCTCTCCTCCGTGCTGCTACCGCTGCTGCTACTGCTGCTACCGCTGCTGCTGCTGACTGGGTCGCTGCTGCTGCCCCCGTCACTGTCCCTGCTGGCCGGGGCCTGCTGCTCCGTCTGGTCCATGTCGCTGGCCTCCTCCTGCAGGCTGCACGGCACCTCGCGCTCCGCCTGGTCCGCCTGGTCCGCATGCTCCGCCTGCTCCATGTCCTGGCCGGGGCCTGCCGACACCTCTGCCTGGGTGCTGGTCGGCTCTGTGGGCACAGGACACGCTGGCCGGTTACGCTCGCATTGCCTTTTGTGAAGGAACACGCGCGCACATCAAATCTGAACTGTGGGGACTTGATGGCAATCGGCGGTATGCTGCGTAACTGCGTTCAGACGGGGTTGTGTTTACCGTTTAATCTATGTATATACTATATCTGAAAATGTATGCAAACTCATAAACCTGGCATAGGGTTCCAGATTACGGCCATTCAGTCATAATGTAAACATATGTATTCATTTATTAAATCAGGTCCAGTAGACTCGCATTTACCCGAGAATGACAGCATTTATGTCAGACACGACCCAGAACCGAGTCAAACACTCAAAGTTGGGTCTCTGAGGACCCGTGAAGACCTCTAGTTGGTAGCACCTGCGCTAACTGTGCGAAAGGTTAGTCTGGAGCCCTGACCTGGCCTGAAAGCGCATTAGATTCCATACAGGTCTAGTGCCACAAGCTTATATTTCTAGAGGCAGAGGGGTAGTATAAATAGTTCCACTGTTATATTCCTGTCAGATCTGAATGACTAAGACATTATTTTGCATTAGGCCAACCAACACTATTTAAACACCATTAAGACATTTCCAATCACCATTATTTCCTTACAGTTCACGTGGGAATCCAACATGTCTGATGAGCAGTTCATTAGCAGATTGCAGCCATAATACTTTCTAAAAAGAGGATCTGTCTGTGTGCCACCTGCAGCTCTGACAGGAGAGGAGAAGCTAGAAAGTACCTGGTGTAGCTGACAGTGAATGGGGAGAGACAAAAAGATACTGCCTCCCTCCGTGAGACCCTAGACTTAACACCCCCCCCCCCCATCTTTTAGAGGTTTTACTGAGAACAGGTGGCGTAGACACGGCTCCCTAACCCTTCTATTAGATTACTGGACGTGCGCTGCAGTGACAGGCTGACAGCCTTGTGATTTATGGGGCTACCTTGGTCTTCAGTGGGCCCAGAGCTGCTGGAGGAGGCCTCGTTGTCCTCCCTGTCCGTGACCTTCTCCTCCTCGTCCTCCTCGTCCTCCTCCTCCTGCACCATGGCCTCCGCCTCTTTAGACAGGCAGCTGTCGTGCCGGGGTGTCGACATGTCTGCTTCGTGCTCCTCCTCGTCATCCTCATCCTCCTCGTCGTCCTCCTCCTCCTCGTCGTCCTCCTCGTCGTCCTCCTTGTTGAACTTGAGCCTCTTCACCTCGTGCTGCTCAGAGTCCATGTCCTCCTCGTCCTCGTCCTGGTGTTTGTTCTTCAGCGAGCTGCCCGACGCAGACACCTCGCTGTGGGAGGAGAAAGCACACCGCTTTGTTCACTTGGGTGTTTTTATCCGTGTGTGGCGACACGGGGGTCGTCAGAGGTTGAGGATGGCTGCGTACCTCGACTCTTTGTCAGCCTCCCGCTCTGTGCTGGGCTCTCTGTCCCCTGTGCTGTCCGGCAGACCGTTGGCCGATAGCGAGCTGGCCAGAGACAGCTTCGGTCGGTTCAGGGGTCGGGGAGTTCCTGGACCGTTTACTTTCCTAAAAAAAAAAATAATAAAAAGAAAAAAGGCACACAGCAACATATGTATTTGTTTTAAATAGATATCTTTTTTTTTTATCAATAAAATGTAAATGTACTTACATACATTAGGGCTGAACGATTTTGGAAAAAGATCTGAATTATTATTTTCTGACCGATATTGCGATATTCTTTTTAGGTCAAGATTTAAGTTCAATATATAGGTAACATTTAAAACATGTTATGGAGTATTACCACATGAGATTGCATGAAAAATATTAACTGCTCTATATTCTAATGAAAAAATGAGAGCATAAAGATACAGGATTAATTTCTTTAAGCAGGGATTTACTGAATTTTAGGACATGCGCCAACAGTGCGTGCACGTTGACTATTTTTTGATTAGATTGAAACCTAAATTGCATTTCAGCACCCATAAAATAAATAGAAATTTGTATTTTCTAAAATATGCTAATGTTTATATCTCTCCAACATAAAATTTTCAAACTTTGTCCAATCTCTAACATGGAAGCAAACAAATACAGTTATAAACACAGCCTATTCGTCGTTATACAGTGAAATTTGCTCATTAACCCCTACCTATATGTTGGTTCTCCCCTGTGGGCGCATCTTGCATTGCCAATAGTTACGGAGTCTGTGCACCTTTATGGGTGCCATTCATATTGTTGTATGGCATATGGGTAATCAGTCAGAACTAAAGCCGGTTATGCACGCTCATAATTACACAGATGCGGCACACATAATTTATGCACAATTAGAACTAGCGTTCTCATTGCTGTGGAGCATGTCCGAGTACTGAGTTACATTCACTGTTTGCATTTGGCATAACATTGGTATTCAGGTCACGATCACGGATGCAAACGGCCGAAATGGGTTTTCTCAGAAGGGTGGCTGGCGTCTCCCTTAGAGATAGGGTGAGAAGCTCAGCCATCTGTGAG
>JAODOY010000749.1:0-13448 GCA_025399855.1 Forbesichthys papilliferus | reverse complement strand
GAGATAACATGGGAGAACCAGGAACGACAGCCACCCAACCCAGCCAGACGTCACCTCCCCACCCGAGTGCAGGCAGATTTTATTTTATTTTTCAGTTTATTAATCAATAGTGAGTAAAAACGTATTATCTTGGGCCTTCACTGATTACCTTAACACGGTGGCCCAGTGGATAACCATACTAACACTGTTGAAAATAAAGCGTGCAACATAGCATCGCTTCAGCAGGGGACCTTAAACCTCCCTTTACCGAGCCACATTGTAAAGCTCTGACTGGGGCATCACGAAACTTTTTAAACTGTGATTCTAAGACAAACCAGTTTGAATAGTTCCAACAATACATATCTGAAACTAATATTCATGCATAACATGGATTGAAAGAAAGATTACAAATTTACACATCTTTAATTGAGACACCTACTAGTCTGGTCTGGATATGGAGTCACACTTAAAATCAAAGTTGAAAACCCCAATACAGGCTGATCTGACTTTGATGTAATGTCATCAATAGCCGAATTATTTTTAAAGAAATTCATGCCCGAAATTTTAACAATTGATTAATGACAATTTTCACAGACAGCATTACTGATTTTGGAAGAGTTCTTCCCTTAGCACTTAGCTAATAGTACTAAAATGATGAAAAAAAAGAAAAAGCAGGACAGACTTACATTTGATGCACAAACAAGGAAATCATAAATGCAATGTAGTATTTATTAATGAGTGGAATGCACAAATCTACATCTTTTATTTAAAGACCAGTTGCAACAATTGCGTGCTTCTCTTTTAAGGCCGTTGGACCGTTCTTAAAATTAAAAATCTACGACTGGCTGTTGGATGAAAACATATTGACACAGCTTCTGCCTACTTTATATATTTTTTTATAAGCATGTTGGGTTTAGTCAGTTTTCCAATTGAAGACACATGAACGCTGAAACGGTAAGAAAGGCTAATGAATTATGTATTTTTACCATCTGTGTGGACTGCATAAACTTTTCTAAAACTAATGACTACAAAGACACTATTCATTCTAATATAGGGCACATAACAATTAAAATACTTTAGAGTTAGAATAATTGCAAAATAGATACATAATTTTATATTGAGCTTAGATGGCACTTCTATTGCACACTATATGTGTCCTATGCCCAAAATATCCTTAAACGATATTAGATCGAATAAAAAAAATTGTGGACCTTGTGAATCGGACTTGATTTGATCCTGGAAATCAGTGGCGACATCCAGCCCTACTCCTGACCTGAGATTACCCCCCCAAAAACATTCTAACAGTACATCGGCATGACTCAACAGGGCTAGATGCTTCCTGGTGGTCTTCGTCATCCTGAACTGAGTGAGTGTAGCCTCGATCAAAGTGTTCGAGGGTTGTACTCTGGCAGCTTCTTAAGTTTCTCCTCTTCCTGCTGACTCTCCTGTCGGGCAATGACTAAGGAGTGAGAATAGCCCATCACCACCTGCAACCACACATTTGTTACTTTCATAGAGGTCTAAAGGTCAGACAACTCAAAAGTCCCAATGGAACCATGTTTAGATCCAATTAGTACTCTTCTGAATGAGGAGCGTAATTCCAAAAATAAGTTCAACCATAACTGACTTGCAGTCAGTACATATGAATGTGCTGAATATAATGAATATACACTGCTCAATAAAAATAAAGGTAACACTAAGATAACACATCCTAGACCTGAATGAATTGCATTGATTGTACTTTCGTCTTTACATAAGTTGACATAAGTGCTGACAACAAAATTACACACAAATTATCAATGGTAATCAAATGTATCAATCCATGGTCTGGATATGGAGTCACACTTAAAATCAAAGTTGAAAACCCCAATACAGGCTGATCTAACTTTGATGTAATGTCCTTAAAACAAGTCAAAATGAAGCTAAGTAGTGTGTATGACCTCCCTACAACACCTGGGCATGCTCCTGATGAGGTGGTGGATGGTCTCCTAAGGGATGTCTTCCCAGACCTGGACTAAAGCATCAGCCAACTCCTGGACAGTCTGTGGTGCAACTTGGTGGTGGATGGAGCGAGACTTGAATCTGATTGAGCACCAGATGTGCTCATTCAGATTCAGGTCTGGGGAACAGGCGGGCCAGTCCTTAGCATCAATGCCTTCCTCTTGCAGGAACTGCTGACACACTCCAGCCACATGAGGTCCACATTGTCTTGCATTAAGAGGAACCCAGGTCTCACAAGTAGTCTGAGGATCTCATCTCGGTACCTAATGACAGTCAGGCTACCTCTAGCGAGCACATGGAGGGCTGTGCGGCCCCCCAAAGAAATGCCACCCCACACCATTACTGACCCATTGTCAAACATCATGTTGCAGGCAGCAGAACTTTTTCCACGGTGTCTCCAGACCCAGTCACGTCTGTCACAATTGCTCAGTGTGAACCTGCTTTCATCTGAAGAGCACAGGGTGCCAGTGACGAATTTGCCAATCTTGGTTCTCTGGCAAAGGCCAAACGTCCTGCACGGTGTTGGGCTGTAAGCACAACCCCCACCTGTGGACATCGGGCCCTCATACAACCCTCATGGAGTGTTTCTGACCATTTGAGTGGACACATGCACATTTGTGTCCTAAAAAGTCATTTTGCAGGGCTCTGGCAGTGCTCCTCCTGCTCCTCCCTGCACAATGGTGGAGGTAGCGGTCCTGCTGCTGAGTTGTTGCCCTCCTACGGCCTCCTCCACGTCTCCTGATGTACTGGCCTGTCTCCTGGTAGCGCCTCCATGCTCTGGACAAAACGCTGACAGACACAGCAAACCTTATGGCCACAGCTCGCATTGATGTGCCATCCTGGATGAGCTGCACTAACTGAGCCACTTGTGTGGGTTGTAGACTCCATCTCATGCTACCACTAGAGTGAAAGCACCACCAGCATTCAAAAGTGACCAAAACATCAGCCAGGATAGGAACTGAGAAGTGGTCACCACCTGCAGAACCACTTTACGCTGCATCTAGCAGGTTGCAAACTGGTTCATGTTGTACGGTATCATGCTGGAAAGCTATTTTCTGTGAGATGTTCATCACGGTAATCAAACACGGTTTTAAGCCCCGTGTCCACCAAAGCGTTTTTTTCTCATGCCAGCGTTATTTTTCAATAGATTCCAATAGGAGTGTCGTGTTTTTCCAGGCTTCTCCAAACGGCAGGAGCATGGCGTGGCGCTGTGTTTTTTCCACGCCGAACGCTGAGCGTTTTTTCAAGTTGAAAAATGTTTAACTTTGGGTGAAACTTTGCCCATCACTGTATCCCTGGCCGTCCAATCGCAGCGGTAAAGGGGCGGGACAAATATTACGAGCAACCGTCCGGTACTTATTGAACACAACAACAGCAACAATGCCAGCTTTACACAGTTGATAGTCAGATGATATCCCCGGACTACCACAACAATACTAACATGAAGAATAATGTATAGAATATTACAAATTAAATAATTTGTTGATAACACAAACTAGCATTTATTTGCAACATATGAACACTCCCACAGAGATTCTGTTTCATAGCAACCAAAGCATCTCAGCTGAAAGAAAAGCTGCGCTTCCAAAAACGCTTCATAGCTCTGACAGTTGGGCTTTTTCAGCAGAGTGACTGGTGTTTTCAGGTGCAGAAAAGAGCTTTGGTGGACACGGGGCCTTAATGCTAATTCATATTTACTAGCCGTCTGGAATTTTATCATGGTTTATCATGAAACCGCTAACCGTTACATCCCTAATCACATGCTTTACAGATTTGTCCCCATGTGCATTTTGTATTATAAGAGAGATAGATGGATATTGTTATACTGGTTGCAAGCGACTAGAATAGACGACAATTGAAAGTCAAATGACGGCGAGCGAAATATCGGTTGGTGACGCAAAGTGGGCACGTACCGAATAAACAACTTAACTTCAGATGATGTAATTGAGGCGACTTCCACTAAGGATAGCGTTGACCAACATATTGACAAACATATCGGTCAGGCAACCAAAGCCTGTAATGTAAAAAAGTGACTGACTTTCAGCTACAAAGCCATGTGCGACGAGTAGATCGCTTGCAGTGTGTCCGGGGTTGTAGGATGAAGGAAAAAAAAAACAATTTTTTTAGATAGTGTGTAAACAGCTCATTTTAATTTCCTGTATAACATTATCAGCAAGCCAATTTCTGAGGAATTTAAAAACATTTACCTGTTCAGCATATATTCCCTCTAGGCTCTTGACTTCCTGGGCAACGGTGGAGGATTTTGGCTTATTGTCTCCATATCCCTGTATAACAGAGGGGGCTTGTAACTAAAGATGGTCATGTGTAAGTGATTACAGAGCCCATTTCTTGCAAGATGCATGTACTTTTGTTTGGTTCAATCAAAAGCAAAACATGTACAAGCTAGGGCTGGACAAGAATATTCGACTATTTGTTTGATGTGTAGGCATTCAAGTCTTCATTTTGGGATTTATTTTTTCTAATATTGCATTTGGACTAAATATTTTACTGGATTGGACAGAATTGTTTTGGACCATTATCACATGGTGGATTAAGTGGTGGATAGATTCACAAGTCTAGGTTAGTCTATGGTACATTACCATACCAAATTCTAATTTTAAATAGCGTCATGTTGGTCTGACTAAATCTGTGCTATGTAGAGTTGTAGATGTGCACAAGCCCTTAAACAGTCCTGACTGTTCGCTTGGATCTTAAGTTGCCGGTATGAGTTTTGTTTGTCGTTTTGTGTCCGCCCGTGTCCCTTACCCCGCCCTCTCCTCACAGATGAGCCGTGTTGATGTTTACTAGACTATAACAACACAAACTAACACTTGAAGAACAGTACTGTACAAGCAATCTTATTTATTTTAATAAAATAAATAAGCATTAAAGCATAACCGACATGCTACAGGTTAAGCTACACAAACATTCTCCTGTACAGTCAGTACCGGTATAGCTTGTAGCACAGGCTGTACATTGCTCCATTATACTATGAACTGTGTCGTGTCTGAACGGGAGCCAACCCCGACCCCCCCTTCAAACTTTTACTCGCTAGTGATTACTATGGAAGCTCTGAAAATGGCATTCGGGCTCTAGTACAGGCATTTCCTTTAGTGGCATGCGTTTATCACTCCTGAATCAAAGACAATACTACAATATCTCTGAAAGGAGAAGCTATATTCTGTCTGTGTATTAGTGTTGTACAATATACCAGTACTAAAAAGGTACCGCGGTACCCTTCCCTTAAAAACGGTATCAAATATTTTAAGTACTTTTAGAGTGGCTCCGTATTTCCTGTATTCATATCCAGCGCGCTGATTCCATTCCCTGGGCATGTTTTCTTTTCTTGTGTCTCTGTGTACACTGCAGCTTTCTATTTATGTCAAAACTATAGGCATGGCAATGATGAAACAATGTTCAAGATGGCTTTATCCTCTAAGCTGAGCAATGTGGTTATAACAGCTTTGCATTTCTATGCAAAGATGTCTACGTATCATCTGTATAACATCTTTCCAAATGCAACGTTTGCGCACACGTGTGTTTAGTGGGTGAGAACAAGTACATTTTCATTCTTGTCAATTATTACTAGAAAATTTGCTAAGGTGGTAAACGGTTGCAAATGGTTGCAAATACAGGCTAATGTTAGCTATCAAAGAAATAAACATGAATTACTTTCGCTCTGCATGTCCTGATTTCGAGTAGCAACGGGATAAGCTATATTCCTCCCAAGCAGCGCACATAGTAAGAAAACATCCCAAGTTGAATAAAGAATAAAACAGGTTTAATTCCAATTCATTCCATACAAACATGCACATTAAACGTTAACTTTCCACTCCATTATCTAGCTGTTTCGTGCAGGCTTATATTCTCATTCATTTACGCATCACATGATAACATCAACGCTATTTCTCGTATCTCTTAAAGAGACAAAAAATGTTGCCCGGGTTTGAAACAATGCAATGCATTCCACAACCTAGGTGCCACTGCTTGAAAAGAACGGTCCCCTCTAATTTTAAAATGTGTATGGGGAACAATTAAAAATCTCTGACCTGTTGATCTAAGATTACGAGAGGACGTGCACAGCTGTATTAGGTCAACAGTGACTGTTACTTTGAATTTGAATTTAACAAGTCACTGCCCACCCCGCCCGACTTCCGCGTAGGCGTGTTGACGTGAGCCTCCGACTGTTTTACTGCTAGTTCCGGTGCAGGCTACTCAAACGCGGTTTGAACATAATTAAATGTTTTAATTTAAATACGTTTTAGAAATCATGTTTTCTAGTTTTATTTAATTTAAGTTTATTCTTGTTTTTAATTTTTTATGATTTAATTTCTGTGATTATTAGAGTTTGGTATTCAGTGGCACAGGAGATTTTTTTTTAGGTGGGGGGGATGAAAGTGTGATGAAAAATGTCACAAATTTTAAGCCTGTACAACTATGCTTTTAGTTATTAAAAACAAATAAAATACTGTAGTAAAATCTGTCCCTCCCATTGAACCCCGCGTGAAGGACAAACACATTACAAAAACCAGAAAGTTACTATAAATAGCCGAATGTGTTGAAGTATTTGAGAGTAATATTTACGTAATTTATGGTTGTAGCGCAATTGTCTTGACATTGTTACACATGGTTATGACATAGACTAGACTACTACACTGGTCAACATGCCAACATGATCACGTGTCAGCAATACATGCCATTATATATCTCCCTATTAAAAAAGAAGCAAACCGCTCTGAAATATTCCTCTTCAAAAAACGGTCAATGAACCTATGTTATGCGCAGGGGAATTGTCAAGCTTTTAGGGAAATTGCCGAAATGGTGCACGTTTTAGATTACAAATGTTTTTACAAGCTTAAGGTGTATTTTTTTGCTTTTCTGAACCCAAAAAAGCAAGAGGCGATACCACTATACACACAAGAACAGGACATCAAAGGTATGGTAACTGGCGATCTAAGACGAAAACTAACTTCACTTTATGGTACAGAAAACTTTCATGTTGTGCGATTATGAGATCCAGATCGATGTGAGACAAATCCTGGAGCTAAACAAATGTCTAAAGCAAGCCAAGATAATAAAACTAATGGAAGGCATAAACATTATCTTAAAATATAGTATACCCCAAGTCCCCCTCCTACTGCGCCCCTGTTGGTATTGCTTGACAACTCGCAGCTGATGACAGGGTGCCCATCGTGATTTGGCACAAATTGGGAATTTTTCCAGGATTTTACACTGGAAGTCTGGAGTTTTTGCCCCTTCCTGTGAATTTTTGTATCAAAAAAATGTATATGTTGATATGTGGAAGTATATATGGATTTGATAATTAATGGTTAGTTTGTTCATCCTATGGGCGTTAATACAGTACTTCGCACCGTAGTCTACAGTAGATCCCCATTCCCTGCTTTTTCTGCTTTTTAAAAAACTTCACATAAAATTAACACAAGCACAAAAGTAGAATAATTTTCCCTTTTAAAAGACAGATTTGATTTTAAGCATTTCACTCAGATTGAGCAGTGGACTGCGCAATGCTCACAGGATGGTTTAGATTTAGTTTTTCCATTTTTATGCTGAGTGTCATGTTTCCTACATAAAATGTAAATGTTAGGTCTTAAATACCATAAACACGCCTACTGTAGTCTGCACGTGCTGCTACCGTAGGTTTTAATTTCAATGTAGGCTCCTGAGATAATTTCATAAACTGTTTCTTTGCTTCTAGGCTCAGGTTTGTGATGCTGCAGACCAGACCCTGTTCCACAACACACAGTGGCTCTTGTGAACTGTACCACACACTTTTCTAACATTCTTAGACATTCCTTTACATTAAGTTTTAAGCCTTCTGTATCAGATAGGTGGACCTATCTGATACAGAAGGCTAAGATGAAGTCGTTCTAAGGTTAATCAAAGTGTTTCCAGTTAATGACACATGACCGCTGCAGGCTATATCAGTAACATGTTTAAGTACAGTTTTAGGCCTATAGCGTTTACAGCTTTGATTGTTCAACATCAAAGGTCGGTGTCAGAGTTTCCAGAACAGTAAATATCTATTTTTTGTTTTCCATTTACACCACAGGTGTGGAGGGTCGATTGGCCCCTGTGACGATCACTGTTGGAATAGATGCATCTTCATCACGTTTTTGTTTTGCAGAGCAAATTCGCATGTTGCCTTCAATGAAGGCAACATGCAATGAATCGGTCCAAACGAATAGCTACGTTTTCATGCTTGAAAAAGCTGTGTTTTATGTCTGCCGTAGGTCTGTGCGTATTTCATATGGATCCCCTACTTCAAGATCCTCAACCCATACATCTGGAATGATGACACACTCTTCTGCAATTTGGGAATTCAGGTATTCCTTGCACCTTTCTGATATTAGGGAATCTCTGGAGAGGTCACGGTCCCCTGCTTCACTCAGAGCCACAATAGCAATACTGTGTAGTATCTCTCTTATATATAAAATGAGCCCATTTATCTCTCTTGCATTGTCCACAGATTGTGACATGAGACTTGAGCTGTGCCATTGACCTCACAAAGAAATCTTTAATGCAATGTGTTTTATTTTCTTCAAGCAGTTCCATGGCCGATTAGTTTAATGCAGTGTGCAACATCAACACTGACAAAACAAGGTGGCAATTTTGCAGACTTGTTACCTTACTTGTTGCCTTGACCAGAGCTCTGAGCAAAGCCAAAGAAAAGTCACTCGCAACCTCTTTTGGTATTGGTGCACCTGCGCAAACCCATTCTGTTTGCCACTGTTTTATTGCATTAACATCATGTCTCTCTGACAGCCTTTGCACCACTGGGACACTTGAGCTCTCAATGCCTGCCAGAACACCCTGGTACAAGAAGATGTGGCCAGACATGCCATTTGGTCTTTGTATTTTTCTCACATCCGAGCTAGTTGCGTCAAAGCTCATAATGGGGTGAGATTTACTTGATATTGGCTGCGTTCGAAACTCCATACTAGCATGATGTGCTGCTTTCATTAGAATGCATTTAACTTTTGTTGAATTATAAGTCATAAGCATTTGTTTTAAGAGTCTTACTGACCCCTACTGGATATTTTAAAATGTGTTAATGAAAGTGAAACCGTAAACGCAGTCATTTTATCTTCAACTACAGTAAGGACAGGCTGCAGTGCTATGCAGATTCTTGTTGCTATATTAACACGTCTTTACGTTGTTTCTTTTGGCATGGTTTGTCACTAAGTAATGTTAGTGTGATAATTTGCCGTGTCTCCTTGTTTATTACAAGAAACAAATTTAATGAATGTACATTTGTTAGTCCATTGTTACCTTGCCGTGTGCTTTAGATAGCACTCAAATGTTATGCTATCTGAATTAGTAGGAGTGACATACAACATATTTGTTAGGCTGTAAATGTATAGTATTTGTTTAATTTGTTATGAATATTTTTACATTATAATGTACTATTGCATAGCTACTAATGTATAAGTACTGTAGGCCTATATCCAGTATCTGATGGTATCTTCCATTCTTTTTAATTTACAGTTTTACAGTGGTGAATGTCTGTTCAGTAAAAACCATTAAAAGTTACGCCTTGTGGTTTATTGGAGGACTTCATACTGTTAGCTCCCTGTCTAGCTCTGCATAGGAAATGCATTGCAAGGGCAGATATAATACTATTGAGTACTTGAGATCGCACACAAGATAGTGTGCGAAAAGTATACTTTTTCTAGTATGATTTTGTAGTGTGCAACGATGAACACTACACTGGCCCAAATGACCCACAATGCAATTCGAATGTTCTGTTCTTTTCTTTTCAGAATCACAACAGGCCATTTAAAAATGCTCGCTAGCAGTAATGGAGTGGATGTTAGGTAAGTATTTGTCATTTTATTTTAAATAAGCAGAATATTTTAAACTGCCACCTATATCTAACTTGTCAACTGAAGTAGTTCATTTTACTGTAGTAACTTTAACCAGCTCCTGTGGCAATTTACTTAGTTTAGAAGCTGTTTGCACTAGTACAGTACCAAAGGTCTTCTAACCTACTACTGCTACTGTGCGGTTAACAATGTAGCGGTAACAAATGTTTAGACAGAATATATATTTTAGGCAGTAAAATATTTTCTCAGGGACAGATGAACTATCGTAACGGTGCACTGGCGTTTCAACCGTGTCTGTTTTTAAGGGCAGATAAAAATTACAGGGTTCGTATACGTGCAGTAGTAGTAGAAAAAATAGTGTACGGTATTCAATTTTTTCTTATGTTGTCAATTGTTTGTTGCTGCTGTACCGTATATTTCTTAAAATATCAGTATCTGTTATTACATCAGGGCATTTATCAGGAATAAACAAGGGAAATCTGCAGCCTGCATTGGGTAAAAAAAAGATTATAAAAGTTATATGCTTTGCACATGTATGATGGAATTTTAAATGTAAAAGGGTGTTTTAGCAAACAACCTACAAATATCAGTCACAATATGAAAATATAATAAGTATCCATTTAAGATAGACTGAGATGGACAAAGACACAACTCTATTAATCTGGTGAAATATTACTCTCAGTACAAATGAAAGTTGTTAAATCTTTACTTGAGTATCAATTCATATAGTAAGCCAAGTTACTGTCCTCCATATGGTATCAGGGATATGGCCACCAAAATGCATGTTATTTAGCAATAATTCCTGAAGGGACAGTGACAGGCAAGCACCACTGAAGCAGACATCTTCAGAGAAGGGTCAGCTAAAGTTATCTCCTCATGTGTATTCTGTTTTATATCCCCAGCACCTTCTACAAGCTCCACAACATCAACTTCAAGGACAGCACTGTTGTCTGCAGATGTTAAGATGGTTGTCATGGGACAACAGGGTGGAAGGGAAGGGGTGGAAGATGGGACGGCCAAAGAATCTTCATTATTCCAAATTACCTCTCAATGATGACCCAGGATTAGGAAAGATTACTGTTAAATGTTGTATTTTAGCACATTGTGTGCTGCAGCATCTTGTTGTTCCAACCAGTAAATAAAAAAGAGGTCCTCTATCCAGCCATGAGCTACATCTACAATAGCATACTGTATAGTAGATGTGGCTCATGACTCATCTACAATTGACAGGCAAGAGAAACAAATGTCAGGAATGATCAGAGATGGGTAATGTCGTAATGACACTTACGGCCAGGCTGCATCGACCGCGTAGCGTAGGTGGAGCTTACATGCAACGTAATGTAGGCTACACCTGCTGTCACACAATTCACACAATTCTAAAATGTTTTGGGATAGCTTACTATAGAGTTCGGACACGGCCATTTGTTTTCCTGCACATCACTGTGAAAACATCTTCAACAGAGTGTTGTGTAATGTCAGATTATAAATTATGTTATTTTATTTGTTATGCTTTTCATATTGTTCTATTTACTTTATACGACGTATGTACATGTACAAGCCACACTCAACTGTAAAATCTTCATAACTGTTCATAACTACTAATTTCCGGGCGATGTATAAATTATATCAGACACGAGATGTTAGTAGAGGAAGACAGGCGAAAAGCGTAATGGTTTCCTACTGTTCAGGAATCTGGTAGGAGTGGCTATGGGTGGCTATATAAGCAGGAGAGAGATATTTACCGGAGCTGAATTGCATTTCTCACAGGACCTTACGGGACTGGGGATGTGTTTTCAGACCGCGGCCGCGCCAAATTGTATTTTTGGATTGTTCATTGCTTTTTAATACATTTCTCTATTATTCTTAACACTTTTGAGTCAGAGTCCCCTTTTATTCTTCCTGGATAAATTAGTAATACGTAACATATGGTGACCCTCAAAGTGATTTGGCCGGAGCAGTTTGAGAGGACACTCCACGCCTGGCGCTTCTGTTGAAAGACAATTGTATGGGGTCCCTTGAAACGGTAAGCAGAACCTGTTTAAATCTAAATCTGCATAGGATTTAGTCTGGGTTTTGTAGAAAATGGTGCTTTATATTTTAGATACATATATTAGACCTTATTGCTAAACAGTGAACACACTGTAAGATCAGTGGAAAGTTACAGAAAGAAGACAGCAGGCTTTGCAGGAGTACCTAGTGGGGGCAGCTATCTCTCAAGGTCAGGCGTTTGGCACAGTGTGGTCTCGGTGACATCGGCTCTGCTGGGCAACTCCAGGCAGGCATATCTTCACCCGGGGACTAAGGATTATGCTTAACAGTTTACCTATCCCTACAGAAGCTTTTGTGTGTCACACACACAATTGTAAGAATTAGACTGTTTTATGCGTAACAAAGTGCTGAGTCAGGGAAACAGATAGAAACAGATAGGAACAGTACTTGAACGAACCAACTGTTAGCAAACAAGAGATAGGATGTAGGGGCCTGAAGAGTGTGTTCACAGATACCTTCCCAGCAGCCACGCACAGCAGGAGGAGAGAACGGACGTGGGGCCCCAGGATTGGGAGAGACGCACAATCAACATCTGATAGAGAAACACTGTCTAGAATATTATCACTGGGCCGAGAGAGAGTCGGGGCCAGACGTCTTGAACTGGAAACTGGAAATGTATGTACTGTCAAACCACCACATCCTCATAGACTCAATTACTGAGCAGGTAGATCAAAAATACAAGTGTGTTATTTTATTTGGGTTGGCAGACCTGGGGGTTAGAGGCTCTCTTAAAAAGTGCGTAGGTTGGCAGACCTGGGGGTTAGAGGCTCTCTTAACTAAATTACTTGGTATAAATTAAGTCAGGGGTAAATAGAATTGTAAAGTGTAAAACTGTTGCAAATATTGTTGTGGTCCAGATGAGGACTGCATTTATTATAAAGCTGTGCATTAAGATAGCATGAAGATAGCTCAGACAGCAGGAAACCTGTGCCTTTTAAAGTGTTCACAGCAGAGGAATGTGGAGTTTTCAAAAGTTTGGAAAGCCAAATGGCTATAATGGCACACTAGATAGTAGAAAGTATGGTGAACTAGTAAAGATTATAAGGGGCGGAAACAATAGCCAGAAAGAAGGGGTTACAAGCTGTGTTAATGTTGTGAGAGTTGGAACCCAGAAAGAGAGAGAGAGACACAGTGTCTCCTCCTACTTCAACTCCATAAACGAACACGCTGGAACTGGGTAAAAAGACACCACCCATATTCCAACAGTTTTTAGGAATAACTGTCTTTCAACGAACCTACAGGTAACAAATTATATATAAAGTAATTGTAAATATATATGTGTTTTGCGTGCAATTAAGTATATCTGAAAGTTACAATTTGTGTAGTATGAGTAAAATCTCATCTACTTTTCAGGTAAAGTCCTGATCTATATGAGTAAAGTCTCATTTACTTTTCAAGTAAAGTCCTGGTCTATGAGTATTCTCATATTTATTTGTCACGATTTACAGATACCGTGTATACAGTGTTCACAGATACCTTCCCCAGCAACCACGCCCAGCAGGAGGAGAGAACCGACGTGGGGCCCCAGGATTGGGAGAGACGCGCAATCAACATCTGATAGGAAAACATTGTCTA